>NC_051169.1:104253830-104258830 GCF_013339725.1 Rhipicephalus microplus
CGTGCATGCGGCTTTGGCTGCGTGCTGGCCTAATGGCTGCACGTAATAAACTTGAAAGCGTCGGCTAGTTCATTGTTCTCATAGCGAAGACGGGAAGGGCGCTGTAAACGCGGATGACGTTATTAAAAACGCATAGGAAAAGAAAAAGCTAAGCGAAAGCTAGCTTGTGACATGTAAGTACAGAGTGGTCAAAATGCGAGACGATAAATTAATTTAGGGCTTCGGTAAAATGTTCTTTTTTTTTCGGGAACTCTGTCTTTCTTCGATATGTTCGTGTATTACAGGTTCACTGTTACTCGAAGACAACGATGGGTGCATTTCCTTTTGTTTTAAATTTACTGTTTGGCGTTGTTCCCATGGCATGTGTATAATTGCTTTGAAAGAGGTTATAAAAAAACTAAGTGCATATAACTTCCTTATCCTCTGAACTTCACTTATTGAAAAGTTGTTACGCTGTTTTAAAGGAACTGTTTTCAGAACTTTTCCTTAGCCACAGTGATTGGTTCCATTGAAATTCGACGTAAGTGAAGTCGTGACTCGATTAGACGCCAGCAAAATGAATGATGTCGAAACCATGCACCGTTAGAACTCTGGAAGGGCGGCCCGAGCTGCGTTTTAGGGGCGACGCTTCTGAGAGTGTAGGCTATAGTCCCTCGTCGTCCATCGTAGCCACCCCTATTAACTCGAAGTGCTCACTAGATGGCGCTGCGGCGGTCGCCCCACTCTGATGCGTAGGAGGCGTGCTTTAGTGTGATAGGAGATAGACGGACGGATGGATGGATGGACAGGTGCTCCTTCATCATCATTCACTTCGGGTATGTAGCGTAATTTTATACAGTGTTCGTCACGTCTTGATGATCGACAGGGCGAAATTCACGGATGATTCACGGTTTACCAGTGTACCTCCGCTGCTTCGCCCACTCATCAGCATTCACCCTGTAGATATGCCTTGATGTTTTAACGCCCCCCCCCCCCCTCTTTTTTTTTAGTGCGATAGCGTTAAAGTGCTTGTTTCGCAGAAAGGGCGCCGTTGGCGGGAGCATCGTTGGTTGTGAGCGAAAAATCATCCTGTCCGTGAGTGAGTAAACGAGACAGACGCAAATAGAGTATTAAAATAATTCCAAGTCCGAGTGAGAATTGAACTCAAATCTTCTACCTGGCAAGGAGGTGTTTCATCACATAGCCACAATCTATGCTGAAACCGTTCTTGAAAAAAAAAAAAAAAGACTATGTGAATAGCTTGCAGTGAAAGGAATCCCCTTAACGCATTCCATATTGCGTAGCGGAAGCGCAGAATCGCGTCTGGCGTCAAAAGATGTGAAAGATGTGAATTGAGCATTGAGTGGGGGATCTAAAAGCACTCCCATTACGAAGTGCTCACACATATTTATTCATCATCAGCAGCAAAACCATCAACAATGTCGACAGATGCGTAAGTTCGCGTGTTTCCCTACGAACGCGTATTAGTGGGCCCTTCACTGATTCGCTGATTGATTGATTGATTTGTGGGGTTTAACGTCCCAAAACCACCATATGATTATGAGAGAAGCCGTAGTGGAGGGATCCGGAAATTTTGACCACCTGGGGTTCTTTAACGTGCACCCAAATCTGAGCACACGGGCCTACAACATTTCCGCCTCCATCGGAAATGCAACCGCCACAGCCGGGATTCGAACCCGCGACCTGCGGGTCAGCAGCCGAGTACCTTAGCCACTAGACCACCGCGGCGGGGCCCTTCGCTGTTTCGCAAAAGGAGCAATAATGTCGTGGTGGGATCATAACAACTGTTCTTTGAATAGCCTTTCAATGATAGTTGGAAACGACCAATGTCACGCGCATCGTCGTTCGTTTCTGTATACGGCACAGTTGAGGCACGCACCAAGAACCGAAGCAGGCCAGCTAGTTCAATCACTGCGCACAAACCTGCGCAGCCTCCGTCTCACCACTGGTTAGCCAGGCGTGACATGGTCACTTGCTGCAACACGCTTCCGATTAGGCACAGCACCACCGCAGCTTCTCTGTGGCTACACCGGAGGCTAAACGACCAACTAGCCCAAATAGCCGTTCTGCTTCACTGGAGGCTTACGTCACCACTGGTAGCTGCAAAACCAAAGCTTCCAAGCTCGGGTTCATCCGTGCTTCTCTAACCGTTCGAACGCAGCGGCGGCATGCTCGCCCCGCTGCTGCTGCCACGTTAACGAACGAGCGTAACGTTTCATGTCGGGCTGCGTCCTTCTAACGAAACGCCGTCCCACACTCCTGTAGCGTGTTTGTGCCGCATAATTTGATAAAATCACTCTACTAACCACCCTGGTCCGCTAAAAATGAAGTGAATACAGAGACGGTGAAAAGCGATTAGGGACCTCAAGTTGCAGGCTCTCTTGTTAACCGTCTGTATACCAAGTGCGTGGGCTGTGCTTTTGAGCGCGTGCCCGGTTTGTGATCGCGACAACTTTCAACCTACGACACACGGCAGACTGCGTCCATAACGGCTCTGCTGTAACAAGAGATTGAAGCCCCTTCGAGAGGCTTTGAAATGAGTCTGTCTGGTCTCCAGTTGATGCGTGTGCATCTTCAACGCGGCTCGCAATCAAACCAGCCGGTAGTTTATTTCCCCTTGACGAGACAGGCAGCCCATTATTCTTCGCTTTGCCGTCTGCTCTGCTTAAGATCGTCAGTAACCCTCCGAAAGCCTTCGCAAAGCGCTCATACTGTAAGTTTGTTACGTAAGAGTGATTCAGGTTGAACGAGTTCAGATAGAGGACTCGCCGGGAATTCATTTGACTGAACAAGAAGAAGACGCGTTAGGTAGCTTACCTTAGACAGCGAATTCATGTCATTTGCAGGAATGCGACTTAAAATATAAATAAATTTCAGTGCATTACGTAAGGTTTAGTCCTGGCCACAACCTGGCCTCTGTTTGCGAATACACTTCACTGTGCTTGCTGGTTTATCCCGGTTATGAAACGCAATGGTTTGCTTTGTTAGTTGCATGAGCTTCAGTCAGTGCAAAGTATGATGAAGGGCTTAAAACGGGATCTCAGTCTTGTCACTCTGTCTTTTCTGTTTTCTCATATTCTTTGAGTTGCAGAAAGCTTTTAGCTTCAACTTGCCTGACTTGCAAGAAATTCGTTTAGTTCAATTTAAGCACCGCTTTCAGTGGTCATTGTTACAGCCCGTGCTTTTTAAAGAAGCTAGAGCACTTTTTCGCACTATGTACATTTCTCTGATGATGTGTTATATTATTTTCTGTCGAGTTTCGCAACTGAAACGGCGACTGTGTGCGGCAGCTTATGAAATTCGCATCGTTGCGTCACTCGTTTCCACGTTTGTCTCTTTTATCTCTCTCAAGTTTGAGATTTAAAAACACTGAAAATGTCTCGATTTTTATGTGTTGTCATGGGGATAGCAACACTGGGGCACCCGCGGTGTATATAGAAAAAAAAACAAAAACAAAAAAGAGAAACGGCAGAATTAATCTCTTTCAAACGCATATACCTTAGTCAAGTGCCTCTTGTAGAGCGACTAGTTCAAGCAGCTCTTCGTTCGAAGAAGAATACAGTTCTCTCTGTGTAAATTTTTAAGCAGCTGCGCAAAGTGCGGCGTATTATAATGAAGGGTATATATGAAAGAAGCGAAAGCGTGGTTTGTGAGCTCCGTGTATGGCATACAGAGAGATTCAGTTTAATGGTAGCTTATCGATAAGCTTTTCACTCAGAATGCAGTGGTAGCAGTGGCCGCCTTCATGAGAGGTTTTGGCAATACTTCTCACGCCTAATTAGACTTTGGCGCTGCCAACTTTCCTTTTCTTTCTTTCTTTCTTTCTTTCTTTCTTTCTTTCTTTCTTTCTTCTTTCTTTCTTTCTTTCTTTCTTCATTATTTATTTATTTATTTATTTATTCCTTTCTTCTTTTTTTCTTCCTTTCTTTCTTTCTTTCTTTCTTTCTTTCTTTCTTTCTTTCTTTCTTTCTTTCTTATTCTGATGAAGGATTCTGCCCCCATCGGGGCGAGGATAAGGGAAGAGGTTTAAAGCGTGCAGTTTTGTATTTCGTGTGCAAAAATGTGACTGAACCGACCAGCGTTGGCTGAATTGGAAGTTTTGAAAGCTGGTGTGAGCGTACGTCTCTAGGCATGTGGAGTGTGCAATACATGTATGTTTGTGGCACGAGTGCTTGTTTGTGTTATGCTGATTGTATGATGCTTGCCCTATGTGAAGAGAGAAAAGTGTGCGTGTGTGTGTAAACACTGTTCAATCAAGTATAAATAATTCTGCCGACGTGTACGAAGGCGCCTTCTTGCCAAGTATTACAGGGCAGCATGATTGAGGACTTAAACGCCTTAAGGAAGAGGAGGGCAGAAAAAAGGACAAGAAAAAGAAAAAAAAGAAAATAGAAAATGTGATCGTGTTGTGTGCGTGTATGTTTTTATCCGCATGTGTATGTGTATTGTGGCGTGTGTTTGTGGGCGCGTGCCGTATAACTTTAGCAGCGAGAGGTGGGACGAAAGCTTCACACCTTATGGTCGGCCCCACGGCTGAAGCCTTTGGTAGGTATCGCTACGACAGTCGTCACCTTTCCAAAAACAAACGCGGACAAGCAGTCCTCCGCTGGGATCAGGTTAAGTGCATTGCATGAAACCTCCGGTGTACATCCGGTTAACCAACGTTGCCTAAGGAACTTCACAAGAACCAGGTATTTCCAAGCTATATATAGCTGGGCCTTAGGATGTCCTCTCTGCAATCGAATCATCTCGGAGAGCCTGAACGTGTAGACTGTATAGACAGATCGCTCTGACACGGTGGTGCGCTTCACAATATCCTGCCCACGGCGTGAGATGTTCTCACTCTAGAGGGCGGCGCACCTGTTCTTGAAGGCTTGAGATCGATATAACGGCCGTTTCAAATTGTACGGCTCTTCTCCCAAGCTCTACAGACACCTCTCGCTTCGTCGCACACTTTTCTCTTCGAATCAGTAGCGAGGTCTGAAGCGGTCTGCGGGGGA
>NC_051169.1:104263830-104278830 GCF_013339725.1 Rhipicephalus microplus
AGGCTCTCAAGCTGGCCATAACACGTATTTCCCTATCTGACAGCTTCGTGCGACGTCTGTATGCACATTTCACATTATTTGCAGAGAAATGGTTGATGAAGGCAATGTTTGCAACACGAGTACGCAGTTTCCAGACGTTGGCGAGATTTATGACTGGTGCCATCGTGATATAGGCGACTGTTGCGAACTTGGAAGACGTTATAATTAAAGTTATAACGCGTGCACAGTCTTTTCCGTGCGTTGCATGTGAAACTGTGGGCGTAGTATTATTTAATGCTTTGTTTTTGCGCTGGCACGCGTGGAGCGACGAGTCAGCATTAATTTCACGTTTGGCGCGCGTACGTCGACGTCTTCCTAATTCTGGGGGCTTCATGATTACGGAACGATGTGCGCGTCTTCCAGGCGCAACTCATTTGTCGCGTGACGCGCCCGATGGGAGCTGAAAATGCGTCACCTACCGGTGGTATTCGATTGCGAGGTGTGCACCGTGTCATCGAGCATGCGGCTGAATGTGTGAGCTCCAGACTATAGTGCGGCCCAAAACATCGCCATGTAGATCTGGTGGCGTAGATAAACAATAGCACAGCCTCTCAGGGTCCCCTGCTCAATCGCATAATACGATTGGAAGGCGACAGGCATCTTTCTTTTCTTCTCAAGCCTTGTTCAGACTACGCGACGTAAAGATCCTCGGTAATGATCGTAGGCGTAAACGCAAGTAACGTAATGAGCTTGTTCAGATGTTATTGCAATTAGGGTTAAGTGCGTTTAACATAAGGGACGTAAATGCTGCCGGGCCCATGCCATTAGACAGTGTGATGGTTTACCGGGCTTAGCGGAATAGCGGGCCTACCAAGATAGTGGGATCGAAGTGCTCATGCGCAGTAACGCACGGGACCCGTTCCGTTCACCGTACACGCACGCTAGTTTTCAGATTTAACGTTACCGTGTTATCCTGGTTTATGGAGTGTACGTAAAATCGGGCGGTGGTTTCAGAGGCCCGCTTCAAAGTGATTTTGGCGTAGTGGAAAGATTCACTTTGTTTGCAGCAAACTACTGTTTGAAATGGCTTCACTTGCCTTCAGTTAGCTTCGATGAGGGAGTATTACGGGAAGTTAGTGTAGTTTCTGAGAGCTCCCCATTTCGAACGCAACATAAACGTTTTCGCGTTTGACGCTTGGTTCATATTCATTTACTTTTATAATTAGTTAAAAAAAAATCTCGTAACATTCTTTCGCGCGCTGACAGAGGCAAACATTGTCGTTTTCTTTTCGTTGGCACTGTTCTTTAACGTATTCACCCTCCAATAGACGATGCCATCGTCCAAGATGGGGCACGTAAATTACCTAAACGCTATCCCGCTAAACTATAAGGCGCTATGCACAACCAATGTTTGCGGCACGATAATGCTAGTCTTAACCCCCAATATCACGCTAACTGTAAACTGTATTTCTCTGTTTACGACAAAAACTGATGCGATCGTTACATACGACCAATTGGCAATCAGGTTTCGGTTCTTGCATTCCGTTCGCGGGAATTCCGGCCTCCCCAAAGTTCGCGACTTGATGCGTCTTGAAAGACATGCAGTGGCGTGTCTGTGCAGTTGGTTTGCTGGATTAGATGGCAGACGTGACGTGCGCTAATGTGAGCTCGTGTCCCGTCTCCATTGCCGCGGCCAAACGCACTGATCTTGCTTGGTTGCAATTGTAGCGAGTACACGCAACGCACATGCAGAGTATGGATTGACGTGTCTTAAAAAATAATGGCAGATCCCACGGGCAGTGGGAAACGATGATATGCGAAGCACGAATGAGAAATGCTGATATGTCACTTTAAAATCAGCACAACGTTACGAGGTGGAGGTAATTGATGAGGTACATGACTTCCGTGTTATGATTATCGTGTTTGGATGTGTCGTTTACCTTCGTAATCTATTCATGTCACGTGATACCAAATTTAGTATATGTGGAGCTAGTGAAACGGCCGCGAGCAAACTATGAGCGTGGTATCTTGTGTTTTTACATGAAACGCGTGTCAGGATTGTCATGTTTGCGCAAGTCATATATTTCGTCACCACTGACGTCGTGTAACACCAAATTTGGTATATGTGGAGCTAGAAAAAATAGCAGCATATCCACGGAGCGAATGATGGAGAGTGGGTCGAAGCATCGTCCGTCCATTTGTTCTTGCTTCCGTCCGTCCATGTGTCTGTCTCTGTGACCGTCCGTGCGTCCATCCGCCCGGCCATGCGTGTGTCTGTTCTTGCGTCCGCAGGTCCATCTATATATGCGTCCGTACCTGCGTTCGTCCATGCATCCGCCCCTGCGTCCGTCCATGCGTCCAATCGTCCGTGCAGCCATCCGTGCGTCCATCCATGCATCTGTCTGCGTGTCCGTTTGTCCATCTATTCAACACTCCAAGTATCAGCATCTCGCATCTTTTCATCATATATTCCCCACATAGAAGCACTGCCATCCAGCGGACATTCCGGCCCGCCGCGGTGGTCTAGTGGCTAAGGTACTCGGCTGCTGACCCACAGGTCGCGGGTTCGAATCCCGGCTGCGGCGGCTGCATTTCCGATGGAGGCGGAAATGTTGTAGGCCCGTGTGCTCAGATTTGGGAGCACGTTAAGGAACCACAGGTGGTCGAAATTTCCGGAGCCCTCCACTGCGGCGTCTCTCATAATCATATGGTGGTTTTGGGACGTTAAACCCCACATATCAATCAAATCACCAGCGGACATTCCAAGGACTAAACGAGAGGTGTCGCACGCACACTTTCTTAGGGCTTGCGCTTCGTGTCTATACTTCCCACCTTTAACCACCTCGAGTTCATGGTATATACTAGTTCACTGTATTCATGGCACTGCGGCTGAACGCTCGCTAAACCTTTTTAAAACCAAGGAGGTTACGCCCAGCGAGTGTAACGTAGCAACCCTTTCTTGTCAGATAGTGCTCAATGTACATGCCAAAGGCTGCTAATGGGTAATGAGACACAGGAGAATTGAGCTTTTAGTTAACGCGCACGCTGCGAATTTTTTAATTGTTCAGCAACGCACAGGAGAAGTCTCCCACCGGCACCACCTTGCAGGTCAACACGTACCACTGGTTACACGCTACGACTGCGACTACTACGAGGAACGAACGGGTACCACTTGAAGAAGCTTCGCCGCTATAAAAGGTCGCGAGCGCATCATAAAGGGCCCAATGTACTCTGATGTAGCGTTGACGCGCGCGCACACTGGGCACAGCGTCGCTACGTTAGCAGGCGCAACCAGCGTCCGTCGGCGCGGCCCGACAGCAACCGGCGCGAAATGCGACATGCTGCATTTCGCGCCGATGCGTTACCCAGATAACACGGCGTCTCCATTTTAGATGCGAAGTATTTCTGGGCGAACTTCGGTGACAATGAGCGTATCTATATCTATCTAGCCGCCTATGACATTTAGCTCTCCTGGCCGTTTCAATAATGGTATCGATAACAAACTTCTTATGACTTAACCTGACTGTAGAAGCACATATTTGACTAGTCAAAACATGAAAATGAAGACATGTATGTCATGAATGTGATGATTTACTTTTCATGGACCTGCAGCTCTTGCAGTGGTTTCGTTCACATGGCATGTTGCAAAACAGGTATGGTATGGCATGATTGCATGGCGAACACAAGTGACAGACCCTAACATAAAAATCATGACATGCGTGTCATTTAACAACATCACAACATGCCACGCTCATGATGCGCTCGCGGACGGCCGTTTTGATAGCGTCACATATACCAAATATGGTATCACGGGACGTGAACAGATGACGAAGGCATGATACTGGTGCAAACATGATAAACATCAGAATTGTGTCATGTAGCAACATGACTACATGCTACGCTTATGATGTGCTCGCGGCTGTTTCGCTAGCTTCACATGTATCAAACTCGGTATTACGCGACGCGATTGGGCCACATAGGTAATGACACATCCGAGCATGATAATCACGACAAGCGTGTCATGTAACAACATGACTACATGCCACACTGATGATGCGCAGGCGTCTGTTTCGCTAGCTTCACATATGCCCAATTTGGTATTACGTGACGCCAATGGATGACGAAGGTATGTGACTGGTGTAAACATGATAATCATGAGATGCGTGTCATGTGAGAAAATGACTAGATGCCACAGTCAAGGCGCCAATACATTTCGATATGACGCGGTGTGCGTGCTCGCCGGTGTCCATTTCGTCGCGTCACGCCGGCGCTGCCACGCCAGGCGCTGGTCCCGTCATATACTCGCAGGCGCGCTCCTTGCTGCGTTGTTTGACGCATGCGCGTTCCAGCGCGTGCGTCAAAGCAGCCCGATGACCAGCGGCCGCCGGGCCACGCCGTCGGACGCTAGTCGCGCCTGTCGTGAGACTATAGAGTGCTCGCGTTTTGCTAACGCAGCATCGCTGTGCCCAGCGTGCGTGCGCGTGTATATGCTAGAATGGAGTATATTGGGCTCTTCAAGATGCGCTCACGTCCGTTTTGCTAGCTCCACATATACCAAATTTGGCGTTATGTGACGTCAATGGATGACGAAATATATGACTGGTGCAAACATGATAATCCTGACACGCGTGTCATGTAAGAACATGACAAATTGCATATCACGTGACGTGAATAGATGACGAAGCTAAATGACACATCCCAACATGATAATCATGGCACGGAAGTCATTTACGCCATCATTCACCTCGCGTCCTAACATAGTGCTGATTTTAAAGTGACATATCAATCTTTCTCATTCGTGCTCCGAATATCGTCGATTCCCACTGTACGTGGGATCTGCCAATTTGTTTTTGTTTTTTTTTTCGTGGCAGACTGACGCCCGACGCGTCAAAGCAACGCAGCGCGGCGCGCGTCTGCGAGTATAGGACGGTGCCTGGCGTGGCAACGCCGTCGGGCACTCGCACCGCGTCACGACGAAATGTATTGGCTCCTTGACTGTGGCGTGTGGTCATGTTCTCAGAAAATACACATCTCATGGTTATCATGTTTGCACCAGTCACATACCTCCGTCAGCCATTGGCATCAGGTAATGACAAACTTGGCATATGTGAAGCTGGCGAAACGGCCGCGAGCGCAACATCAGTGCGGCATGTAGTCATGGTGGTTCATCACACGCATTTCGGCATTATGATGTTTGGACGTGTTATTTACCTATGTCGTGCGTTCGCGTTGCGTAATACCGTTTGGTACATGTGAAGCTGGCGAAACGGCCGCGGGCGCATCATGAGAGTGGCATGTAGTCATGTTGTTACATGACACACCTGTCATGTTTATCATGTTAGCACCAGTATGATACTTTCGTCATCCATTCACGTCTCGTAATATGAAATTTGGTGTAAGTGAAGCTAGCAAAATGGCCGCCAGTGCATCATGAGCATGGCATGTAGTCATGTTGTTACGTGACCCGCATCTCAAGATTATCATTTTTGCACGAGTCACATAGCTTCGTCATCCATTCACGTACTGTAACACCAAATTCGGTATATGTGACGCTAGCGAAACAGCCACGAACGCATCATGAGCGCGGCATGTAGTCGTGTTGGGACATGATACGCATGTCATGATTGTCATGTTAGGGCCTGTCGCTTGGGTTCGCCATGCAATCATGCCATACCATACCAGTTTTGTAACATGCCATGTGAATGAAACCACCGCAAGAGCTGCAGGACGATGAAATGTAAATCATGACATTCATGACCTACATGTCATGATTTTCATGTTATGACTAGTCAAATATATTCCTAATACAGCATTTTTTGTTATACCAAGTTTGTCATTGATACTCGAAACGGCCAGGAGAGCTAAAAGTCATAAGCGGTTAGGTAGATAGATAGATAGATAGATAGATAGATAGATAGATAGATAGATAGATAGATAGATAGATAGATAGATAGATAGATAGATAGATGGTGGATGGATGGATGGAGATGGATGGATGGATGGAGGATGGATGGATGGATGGATAGATGGATAGATAGGCGGCTAGATAGATAGACAGATAGATGATAGATAGATAGATAGATAGATAGATAGATAAGACAGGTAATGCAGGTAGATAGATAAGACAGATAAGATAGATAGATAAACAGATAAGACAGATAAGACAGATTAGATAGATAGATAGATAGATAATATAGATAGATAGATAGATAGATAGATAGATAGATAGATAGATAATGATCCGCCATTGTGGAGTACTATTTATTCTAAATCGTCAACCACTTGTTCTAATTCGCTGTGCCCGGCCTCATGAATTGTGAGGCCCACTGGGGCGGCTTTTTGCCCACCCGCAATAGAGTACCAAGTACTCTAAATCGTGAACAACCTTTGCTAAACACGCAGCTCGCTGTGTCACAGGGTGAACTTACCGCAGCTCTTCCTATACTATATATATCATCTAATACTGAGAATCGTCTTATTGCTTTAATCGTAGAGCTCGGCTCGGAAACAACCCGGAAGTTCGCGCAATTTCCTCAAAGGCGAAACGTGTTTATGTTGTGCTTACGAATACGAAACAAGGTACAACCATCAATTCTTAATGCCAATCGGCGACTTGAACGCAGAGATTATTAACAGCGACGGGATTATGCAGTATACGATGTCTTGATGCGTTTTGCGATGCATTTCATGTGTGACAGTAAACAATCAACAACCGCTCAAGCAACGTCCATGGACCTTGTCTTGCTCAACTTTAGTTCTTCTCAAAACTGAATAAACTATTGGATATATATATATATATATATATATATATATATATATATATATATATATATATATATATATATATTGTAACGACGAGAAATAAGAGACAACGCCTTTGCTGCAGGCCGGCTGTTCTTATTCTGCTTCCTCTTCCTCCGCTTCCGTAACCCTGCCTGCCCCTTGCCTGAGCCCCACTATTTAATATCATTACACTCGGCCCCGACTGCGAGCCTCGTGGGCTACCGACAATGTCTCCGGTGGGCGGCATTGACTATTCCGGGGTGGCCGGGCTCGGCCAAGCTGATATTTCACATGGAAGTTTGTTGAAGGAGATTCCGGAGGACGACACTGGCTGTGACGTGATGGTCGGTGCAGGCGTCGTCCACGATGGGGCCAACGCTGTTGACTTGGACAAGATGCCGCTAGCAGGAGATACAGACTCCTGCAAAGTGGCCGCGTTGGTTTAATCTCGTCGGTTTGAGCATCCTGTCGCAGTCGTGTTACAAATGCTGGAAATAGTCCACGCTGCACCGTCACCTGCTGCACTGAGCGTCGACGCCTGCGTTGCTTGCGGTGTGGCAAGGGGCGTCGGGGTGTCTTTGTAGTCATCTGAGAGCCGAGTTCAGGTTGCAGCTTGAGAGGCAACGCGTGCTCTTGCAGCACTGCCTTTGTCGGACTCATGCTCAAGCTGCTTATTCCTATAGTTTCACGTGCAGTAGAGCCTTCATTGTCAGATGACCTGTCACTAACCGGAAGTATTACCTTCTCTGGTAGGTCTTTGCTGACAGTGACTTTGAAGGAAGCGGCGCTTAGCGTGTGGCAGACGTCCGCACACTCGGCCACAGACTGACGTGATATCAGGAGATGTCGCTTCGAAGTGAGGGTCAGCACTGTAGGGTTGTTCGTCCCAGGGTAGGTGGTTAAATTGGCTGTCGGGAAGCTGCAAAATACAGCTGAAGCCGCGAGGGTGGTCTCCTTCTGGGATCTATTCTCGGTAGCGGTCGCGTAAGACTGGGTGGTCGTGGAGAGGTGATGGTGACTCCGTCCAAAAGCAGCTATGAGCTTGTCACTCCAGTCCACCCAGGACGTCTGCCGCACGCCTTCGTATCGATGCCAAGCCGCGGCAGCATTCCGAAGGCGGTCTATGGCCATGCCCCACTTCTTTTGGTCCGTCCACGCTGCGTGATCTCCGACAGCGTTGACGGTTGCCACCCATTCCTTGGCATCGTCCTGGAAGCCGCGAAACTCCGGTAGCTCGAAGGAAATCGGCGATGGCGGGACTGCGGGCAAAACTCCGAAATGTGCCCACGCCAAGCAGTTCACTTGCTCTGATACCTCCGTGAGAGAACGCCCGAGATTGCGACGGTTCTCGGGCGAGCTTACCTCGAAGTTTTGTGAGGCGGCCGCAGCCAACATGGCATTGAGTGCGCACAATGTTGGCAAGATGGCAGGACATAGCTGGGAGCTCGACGCTATGAGGGCGTTGGTCGTGACGCGGAGTTGCGCGATGGTATGCTGCAGCTCCGCTGCGCTGTCGTGTGATCCGCACGAAGAGCCAAGGCCCGCCTCTGCGGAGGATACAGTGACTGCGGTACTCGAGGTGGTACAATTGCTGACCAAGGACGCGTGGACGGCGTCCCTTGGAAATCCAGCTGTGGTAGGAATCGTGGACATGGGTTCCAGGGCGCTGGAAGCGTCAACGACGTTCCCAGGCAAGCGGAACCCATGTGATGAGTTGTGACCTGGTACTGCGGCGTAGATGAAGCGGTCTTGCGCCGCCGGGTAGGCCTCGACGCCGTACACGGTGGGTGCTTGAAGCGCCGACAGGTTGCCAGGTATGGAGGAGGCATGTACGCCATCCCTAGGTGAGAGAGGCCCGTGCGCATGGTTGCCGCGACGTGTCGCGTCCCAGGACAAGTTTCCCGGAACCACAACGGAGGCCTGGACGCCATCCGTCGGTGCTGGGATGGATGCTGGCCGCGACGGACGCCTTGCGGGTTCCATCAGCGAAGAAGCGTGACGGCGTTCCTTATCGTGATCTGGTACCGGTAACGGGTGCTGGAGCCGCCGAGGAGGCCTTGACGCCGTCCCTGAACGGTGGTGTCAGTAAACAGCTGCCGAGGAGGGCTTGACGCCGTCCTCAAGCGACGCTTACCGCGGCTGCACGTCGGCGGGCGTTGTGGATGACGAAACCGAGACGTAAGCCGTTTTCTTCGTCGACTGCGCCATTGTAACGACGAGAAATAAGAGACAACGCCTTTGCTGCAGGCCGGCTGTTCTTATTCTGCTTCCTCTTCCTCCGCTTCCGTAACCCTGCCTGCCCCTTGCCTGAGCCCCACTATTTAATATCATTACAATATATATATATATATATATATATATAATGCCGTTAGTTATGATTTATATACTAGTGGAGATGCGGCAGTTTTGTTTATTTGTATCATTAAAAGCTCACTTCTTTTATTTTTAACTTCGCGAACTCTTTCTTGCGGCATCACCTGCGGAGAGGAAAAAAAAAACGCGAAATACGGGACAGACGATGATATACTGCACGTGCACGGCAAACACGGCGTTCTCGCTGTGCGTCTGTGTTTCCCGCTAACTCAGTGGCTTCCGTATGCGCTGTCCACATCGAAAGTGTTTTTCCCGCCGCCCAGCCTCCTCGAGGGAGCCCCGCGGACGCGCTCTTGCGGTGTCCTGTGCCGCTGATTCACGGTTTGCGGGCGCAGCTCTCATCTCTCGTGCGTCTCTGGTGCAAACCGGGCGGCGGGAAAACCGAGGGACGTGCGAGACAAAGCTGTAGTCGTTCCATCGTACGTGGGCGACGTATACCTTGCTCGAGCATTTAGTTCGCTCTCACATCTGCTCGATCTCGAGCTTCAGCTCAATATTGATGCGCGAATGTGATGATTGGCGGAGCGGGCGTGACAGCACGTGACTGCTGCTCGTCGTCCACTTATGAGCGGTCTTTTACCTGGTGACTAAAAAAGACAGGACGGCCACGTCTCCCCACTACATTCCCCATACATTTAGCTTGTGTAAATGTTTGATACTGCTAAGTTTATATACTATAAGAAATCGCAGCAATCGCTCTAACGCGTTGGTTGAGACTGGACCACAACCGGTGACGCTAAAAGGATCTTAGTTTTTATTGTTGATTTGTGTGCGAGAGATCGCGCATTTACTATGGATATTTTATTACCGTCAGCGTTATTTCTGAATTACGAGAATAGACGAAACAAAAAAAAAAGACCGAAGGTTAGCTTGTCTTGCATGTTTTCTATATCGCGCTGCTTCTCTGTCCATGCGAGTTCCACTTATATATCAAGCGCCGATCGAAACAAGCAGGGCGTCTTTCGTCCCTGCGTTGTGTGGTTTAAAGCGCGAGTCCAGCAGCAGTTTGTTTCTATTTTCTCCAGATTCTCGCTCAGGGGCGAAATTGCCCATGTCCTATGCTCTTTCTTCTGTGTTGCTTTCGTTGTAAAAATTAATGAATGCCTCTTATTCAGGAGACAGTTTTTAGAACACCGTGCCATGTGCGCTTGCTCAAGCTTTCAGCTTGTTCACCGCCGTATTGTGCGTATTATTCCTCGTAAGTATTTGACCTCCATGCTGCTCTATACCGTCTAACCCTCCAGGAAAGGCACTGTAATAGCCGGTCCGACCATGCGCCATGGACGATTGCAGGCGCAACGTACTTATACTCAAACTAGTAAGCCGGCTAGTAGGCTCTAATCATCAAATGATCAATTGATTGTATCTAATTAGTATCGCTTGATGTTTTTTGTTCATTATATCTCTAATGTTTACCTGTTATGTATTATTGTTTGTTACCACTGCTGCCTGAGGTTTCTGTCCTGAGGGTACAACAAATGAAATCAATCAATAAATCAATGAGTCAGCTATAGTTGGTCAATCCGGTGGTTCAAGGATTTAGGCAAAAGGTGCATGCCCTGTGCTCTGAACTGATATGCACAGTCGTGTTTTTGTGTGTGTGTGCGTGTGTGTGTGTGTGTGTGTGTCTAAGTAGGCTTTACCCAATAAATGGCACAAGTGTTATCGCTCGGTGCAGTCGCCGTTTGTGTCAGAGATTTTTTGGTGTTAACTGCCGCTAATAAATATTTGGGTCCCACCTCCCAAAACCATGCTCTCGTAATGAGAGGTGCCGTACTGAAGGACCCCGCAAATTTCACCCACCTCAGATTGTCTGACATGGCAGTAATGTCTGAGCACAGTGCCATCTATAGAATTTCACCGCAATCGAAACGCTGCCGCCGTGGCCGGGATTCCGTCACGCGACCTTCAAGTCAGCACTAAAGCACCGCAACCGTTATACCACCTCGACGGGTCTTGCGCTGTTCCCAGGAGATTACTGGTACGACACGAATGATGCAGTGCATTCTCGAACCCACGCGGGCAGCAGCGATTGCATCGAATCTGCCGTGACCGTCGTATAAATGGCCGACGCGTGGATTTCCTTATCGGCATCTTCATCGACGTCTGCAAGTATCGGAGGGAACTGCTGGCGTCGCTTCGACTCCATAACATCTTCGGCCTGCACACCCCCCTTGAACTATTCGCCCGACTTAGTGAGATCACTGCGGTTCGGCGAGGCGGGAGAAATCCTTGACAAAGCGCCTGAAATCAGTACGCGCACAGAATAATCTGCGTCCTGCCGCTCTGTTCAGCGCGCAGCGGCAAGTTCATGATGCCTGCCTTCTATTGCCGGTAAGAATGGACGTGCGCTAATGGCATGAACCAATAACAACAAGAGTTATCAGTTTGTGAAGCGGCACTTTACTGTGATCGGAATGAGTCAACATGACCCGAGTGCTCCAGGTACTGCTTTAAGCTGGTTTGCGGTTGGAGGCTGGCCAACGACGCTTGACGCCATGCTGTTAGACGGCAAGGACGAAAAAAAAATGGCGCCAATGGTTACCTCCAGCACGCATAAGAATCAAGGCAACTCGCCCGTCTGAGCATCAAGAGTCATACAGGGGAGTATACTCTCGAACTGTGCTCAGTTCCCTACAGTATACTCACTATGCAACTCTGGCACAGCAATCGGTGAGCCACCACGGGAGCGATCAGTAGAGTACATGAATTTGCCTAATCTTCGTACTTGCCACTACAAACGGACTTGTGACTTCGTTTGTGTTGTCTTTTGTTTCGGATAAAATAATGGATCACTGCGAACTTCGCAAGATGATAGGACTTGGTGAGCTCGAAGAACGTCAGGGTAGTGAAGTCGAGCTGCTGAACGTTTGCTGAACTTCGTCTTGCGAAAGCAACAAAGCGGCTACAGGCAACACGGAGCTGAAATAACCAAGCTTATACTACGTACTATATACCCATCATTCTCACCCTGCAGCTGAAGCGTGTGCAGGCATCCCATCTCCCATAGTCTACACTGGAGCCAGATGTTGTGTATTATTGGGAAACCCTGTGAATCTGTTCACTTAGTGAGCTTTCCATTTCGGCCACCGTTGATGGGCCGCAACTGGACGTGACGAAGCTTCCACAACTCTCGACACAAGCGAAGGAACGAAATGCGTTTCACTGCGGCGAACGCGACGACCTTCGGGATTCGCTCCTGGCCACGCGAACCTCGGAGGCCGTGCATCAACGCTGATTCCATGATCGCGTTGGCACACGAGTAAGGTTTATCGTGACCTCCTGTCTAGCGCACCTGCGTGTTAACGCCGTGGCTTGCATGCTTTTCGCAGCAACTGAATGCGCTGTGATGACGTTCGGCTGAATTGTACACATCCCTCAGATGGACCGTTGCAGAGTAGCTCCTCGATTGCCGTCGCTATATTCTTCGACAGCATTCTATGTGCAATCGCCCCGGTTGAGTCTGGACGCCGATGCGCCGCAAGGTAAAAACGTCTGCGACAGTGAGTCAGTCTGGCAGCTCACGATACTTGGAAGCTTTGTAATGGCGCTCGGGATTGTGTCACCGCACGAAGTCATCCATGTGTGGGGCGCCTGGAGTCTTTACCCTCAAGCTACCGATCATCATTCTTGCTTCGTTAATATTTTTTTTCATCTTACGTATGACAGATTTCGATTTTTCACGAGGCAAACCAAGCATGGCTGCGCAAGGCGTCTCCGCCTTAGAGGAGCCATATATCAATGCCGTGAAAAGCGTTTCGTGACCGCACCCACCGCCCGCACTGTGGGCTCCAGTGAGCGCCCGCCGCTTCGCTGGTCATCGCTTATACGGAATGTGTGGGCCTATGCGATGTTTACTGCGATGCTGCCTGTGATTCTGAGACCCCATATTACGGCTGAGTTAGCGAGTGATGGGGCTTCGGCGACGATTTTCGTGCATTGGTGAACGCCGTTGACCGCGAGGGCCTCCACTAGAGAGGCCAGCGTGTGTTTAGAAAAAGTGGTTGATTTTGAGCACTTGGTACTCTACTATGGGGGAGCATAGAGCCGTCCCGTTTTCAACCATCAAATGTAGCGTTGCGATCGTTTTGACGTCACAGATAGGATTCGTGGTTGTGAAGTACGGTAGCTTTGCTTTCGTGACACCCCTTGCATCGTCCACCATGGCTGCACTGGTTCTTAGTCGCAATTTTACGATGCAAATTAGGCACGCCAGTGCCACCGGGGGCCCCGATTCGTAGTTTGCATGCTCGTGTTGTCAAGCTTATTGCTTCTTTAAGCGCTGAGATTCAAAACAAAAGGATGCACGCGTGGTGTTCACAGCAAAAGCGCAGGAAATGTGGTGTCCTAGCAGACAAAGTCAACCCGGCACCCTATGAGTGACGTCATCACGTAGGTGGCGCCACAGTGTGTCCTTGACGCTTGCGGGTCGTGTGGTGCTGAAGGAGGGTTCCCGAATGCGTGATAGCAAAACAAAAGCAGACTTCTGTATATCTGTTTCGAATACGGCGAGTACAGGATACATACACGGCAGCACAACCAATGTATATGGTAAGGCAGGCTGAAAACACGCCATTAGGGCGCTAAGCGGTCCCTACGTGTGTGTACGTGCGTGCGTGTCTGTGTGTGGGGGCATTTCTATAGAAAGCCGGACAGCACAGATACCGCAACAACTGTATTACGGAGTACATATCTCCAATCTTACCATACAAACGAAGCACAATGAAATTACTAATAATTACAAGTTCTTCAGTGGGAAGTTTCTGCTGCAAAATCTTTTTTTTTTCTTCAAACCATGCAACAATTGGCACCCCTCGCTTGTTACTTGCGACGTTATAGCTTCAGTTTGGAAATCAGATATTCAGCCGCTACGCCGAGGTGTGAGCCCTATATACATGCAAGCGACGCAGCCTTAGTCGGAGTTGTCGCTAGAATACACGGGGAGATACCAGCACTTCTTTCGCGAATATTAGCTACAAGCATGGGCGATCGTGAACTGTTTTACAGGAAATAAAGTTTTTAAAAGTTTGCCACTACCACGATGATGCCGCTCGGCGACTGTCTATATACCTTTTTGAATTTTCCCACCGAGCTTGAGAGCTAGCAAGCGTGCCTTCTGAAGAGCGTTGTTTCAGTGTCGTTGATGTATATCATTTGCGAAATTTGGCATGTACTTACGCAGTGAAACGTTTCATTTTTTTATTTCCCTACATTCTTTTCCAGGTGGATGGCTCAGTGAGTTTGTAGTCGTGCCGTATTTCAATGAAAATTAAAGTTTTTCTCTAATACGAAACTGATCAACTACTTCTAACGGAAAATGGTATACATCTGAAGGAGGGAGTAGCTGATGAGCTCTGTCGCACCATGCGCCTCGTGTCCATAATAAATTCACTTGGACCGCCCGTCCGTGTCTGTGTCGTCCGCTGTCTAAAAATTTTTGCGCAAGAAGTAGTTGATCATGGAGTATACCGACTACAGCTCGGACTCGCACCTTGTCGAAGCTGAGTAATGGCAGCAAAGCTGGCATGCCAACTCGCGCGGATTGGTCGCTCTGCGACTGGCGTTTTCCATCGCAGAGTTGATGTTCCCACGATACTCGGCGCTTCTCGGAAGGGGTATACGATTTCGACATGGCTGCCTCTCATTTGTTCTTGGTCCGTGCCAAAAAAAATCGTTTCCGAATTTCGTGACCGGCGACGAAGCCAGGCACGCATGCTCGGCATGTGAAGGTGGATCCGAGCAGCAGCGGCCGTTCGCAGCGTACCAGCGAGCCGGCACGCCAACTCCGTCGTGGCTGCCCAAGTCACAAAACCTGTTCTAAATTGGTCGAAGTGGCTGTCGGTAATTTTGGTATGCGACTACTCG
>NC_051169.1:104283830-104478830 GCF_013339725.1 Rhipicephalus microplus
CGTGTGAGGCGTGAGGTGGGCGTTGTGAGTAACTGAAGAGCCAAGTGACGGAAACCAGGTGGTGGGCCAAGTGTACGATGCGGGGTGCACTGGATGGTTCGGTAACACGAGTCCTATGGTACAGTAATGATGTAGGGGTCAATTGTCGTGCCGTAGCGAAACAAGGTGGAAGATTAACTTTTTGTGGAAATAGATCTTGATGTCTTTGAGTGAGCGGATGTTTGAATTGGTCTTGTCGAAATGGGATTGGCCGACTCGATTTGGCTGTTTTAGTGCTTGAAGACTGCTGCTGGTTGTGACAACTGAGACCGATTGCCTTCAGATCACGGGTTGTAAGTGAATCTTCATCGTAATCTTTAAATCGAATGATCATTTCTTCTTTGATTTTTTGCCATGATTCGTTGTTTTCAAATATGTGGGTGAGGTAAAATTTTTAAGCCTCACCGGAGACGTAGGCGGTAAAGTTGATGGCCATCTCCCGTTCCGACCATGATGCAGCGGTGGCGTGGAGCTCGAAGAGGTTAAACCAGTCTTCTATGGGTCCGTCGTCCGCTGATCCGGTGTACTTGGGGATGTCAAGGTCAGCAGATGGTTCTGGCATGATGCTGGCCGATGCGTAATACTAGGCCCTTGTACGGTAGTCCATGTGTGGTCAGGGTGTCCTGCGGAGAACTGCGTAGATGATGAGCGACTGATGAAGGGGCTGGCAGCTCTTCATCCTGTCGACTCGTGTGACGCTAAGATGAATGGGAGACGGGGCCTGGCTCATACGCCATGTTTATTCCATTAAGCACTTCCTCCTCCTCAGTTTCTACCAACCATCTCTTCATACGTCATATATATATATATATATATATATATATATATATATATATATATATATATATATATATATAAAGCTTGAATGCACATGCCAATGTCTTCATTCATGGCTACATCGCAAATGCACTTTTTTTTCCGCTCCGTGTTATCTCAATTAACCTTGCTTAATGTCACCCCAAATATAAAATAAATAAGTACAAATGTACTGCCTTATACGAACAGTTGACACCTTAAATGAAAAAGTCAGGAACCAAATCCAACTCTCGTGGTACAGATTTCACCCGCCGCTCCTCGAACTGGCTGCGGAGGCGAATGAAATGAACTGATTTTTGTATTCGTATACCACCTTTGACACGTTGTGGTGAAGATACCATTGTGGGCAATTAGGCAGATTGTACTACGTTCCTTGTTGTTTTGTGGGGAAGCGCAATTGCACTTTTCTTCTCAACTGAATTTTATTTAATTAAACGACGCGTTCTTGTTCATTGCGGGAGTGCTTTCTCGTTGCCCCTGAAAAGAGGCGATCAAGCTGTTCGATTGCTTTGGCACAATAGCGATGCTAGGGCTGTGCGATATTCAACAGCTGCCGCACGGTTTCTGAAGAAATCGCGCCCAAGTTCGTCGGCACCGTTGCACGAAGTGTCGTCCCTCAGGTGCGCCTAAATATAGCACGGGCACCACTGCCCTCCCATCAATGGCGACAATGTACGATCATGAAAATGTGGAAGAAATGAGGAGCCATTGACACTGTCCGCAGCGTGGCGGCGCGTTCTACGTCGTCGCCGGTGCGACGCCTTCTGTGACGTCATGAAGCAGCGGTCGGAAACCAGTTGGCTTCTCAAGTGCGATCTATTTGTCGCTAAGCGCGCGCGCGCCTCAGTTTGCGCTCGCCAGGAGATCTGTCTCACGGGAAGGCAGCAATTGTGAAACGAAGCTGTGCGCTTGTTGCCGTAGGTTGTCCTTACGTTGCGTTCTCTCATCTGCTGCACCGTTGACGTAGTACATTTCAGAGCGGATCTGATGTTTCGGTTAATAGGGCAGAGGCATCGTTACGGTAGTGCCAACTGGCATAGGGATGATGAAACCTGGACTAACATTCGCGACGTATAGCCGGTGGTCGGTATTGGGTATGCTACCCCCAGGTTGGAATTTTCGCAGTTACACCGATTGAGTAAATGGAGGTTGATAGCTGATAAATATTCTTTCGTTATTTACTTATATATTTATTTCTTTTAACAGGCGGATCTGTTTAAGCTTGTCAAAGCTCGGTGTGGCGTTGGCACAACTATGGGATTGTATGCGTGTAGGTGCCAAGCAGCTCCTAGCAGAGCATAGCAATGCATAGTATATAGTGCATCAAAGTGAGAAAAGGAAGGGAAGGTGCGAAGATGAGGAGAAAAGAAAGGAGGAGTGAGGTAATGCATCACGTAGCCTTGTATAGTACAGTCCAGTAAGGTGATTGGCGAGGCGATGTACAGTACAGCATAGGAAGTGGGTGGGAAGGAGATGCACGTGCCAAGCAGCTCCTATCAAAGCCATCGCTATGCATTGTTACTATGCTAGGGGAAGTGGGGGTGGCAGTGGGAAGTGGGCACTAGGAGAAGTGATGAGAGGGAGGGGGGGGGTGAGAAGCGGAAAGAGGAAGAGAGAGGCTTAAGAACAGCAAGCATAGCTGTAGAACGGGAAGTATAACATAACATGACGACCACGGTATAACGATGGGGTGGGTGAAGGAAATGAAGGGGAGAGGTTACTTGCTTTTGAGGATGAGGACAGAGGGTAAGCAATAGCACAGTCATGTAGGGTGTAGTATAGAAGCGGTGCGAAAGGAAATTAAGGGTGAGGAGCAGTGGCCTGAAGGTGAGCAGGACGAAAAAGAGAGGATAAATCACAAAGAGGCGAGAGAGCACAGCATAGCCTTGCATAGATTGAAGTGAGGGTCAGGAGGAGGAAAACGAGAAGAGAAAGGTTAGTGTAGCTCTGCTGTTTCGATCCTTAGTCTTCGCACTAGTGCTTAGCTGCCTCAATCTCTTTTTTTTTTTCCCTTGGAAATTTTCTGTGCGAGTGTTCTTTCGTCAGTTGTTTCTTTTTCGAGGTTTCCACTTTACGAAACAACATCCGATATTTGCTCTCGCTTAATTTCTTTCGAATAATTAACACCGAACTTGCCTTCCGATGGTCAGCTTTCTTCAAGTATAGTTGCGGCATATATGCGCTCGCTCATACAACGAATAATGTTTTGCGGCTGGCGTCGGCGACGTTCATTGCAATGCTTTCAGGAATGCCACGCTCAAGGCATGCGTGGTTCTGCCGCTGTCACCCTCGACCCGCACCATTTTCTCAAAAAAAAAAAAAACAATGCTGCCAATAACCGTGCTTGTGTCCGCAGCACCTATAAAGCGAGAAACTAAATGTACTCCCTCTGCAGTTATGTTCCCACCAAGCAGTGCATCCGGGCAGTCAGTCTGCTGTTTATTTCCTAGCACGGAGACTCACATCCAAAGGCTTGCTCGAGCCCCCGTGGACCTGCTTCCAGTAAACATACAAGCAAAACTTATAGTAGTAAAAAAAAAGAAAGGCAATTCTAGCGCTATATGCCCTTGATACATGAACATTAATTTTGGGATTCGTTTCATGAAATCGTTTTATCTTCTTTAACGCAATCTCCAGAACACGACCTATATAGATCTGCCATAGTTCAACGCCTCTGTTGCAGTACGATTTTCAGATTCTGCCTCTCAAGTAATTCGCAACGGCAGCTTCGGAGTCGCTTAGAAGTGTTTTAATTCACTAGGTGGTGTTGTAGGGTCAGCTTTACTAACTTAATGATCAAAACGCTTTTGAAGATGTATGAAGGTATATAAACATACGTACAACACTCCTGCAGAACACTATAAGGCTGTTTTGCGCCTTAGAAACAATCTTCTTTATGCGGCTATCAATGTGTGTAGCTTGTTTGTGGCGGGTGCTTTATTTGCTGCCGGTCTTGACGCCATCGCGCGCTGGCTCGTGCTCAGGTCGCACGCGCGTTTACAAAGACGAAATCAGACCCCGAGATGTGCGGAGTTACGGATTCAGCGTTGGCGGAACTTCTCGCAACAGCGTTGCCACCTGTTGTGTGAGACGGCCTCGCGTCGAGGCAGGCGATGCCCGGAGTGATTGCGATGTTACCCGGAGAAACAATGACTCCTCTTTTTCGCATGCCGAGACGCGGAACGAGCACAAGGCCGGCCCAAAAGGGTTGGCATGGTATGAAAATGGTGTGTGTGTGTGGGGGGGGGGGGGGGGGGGGGGACACAATTGTCAGAGAAGAGCGTGGAAGAAGAAGGATCAGTGGGGTTAGCTTCCTTTAACGAGCGTCGTTAGAACGAGCGACGAGGCGAAGTACGCTGGCTGGATTCCCCCCGAGGCCTGGAATACGCTTGGAGATGGGGTGGGCGAAGAGTCATTTGCGAGCGGTCGCATCTGCGTGGCGGAACGCTTCGCAAGAGCTGTAGTGAAGGGGTTTACATACGCTATGCACGATGGATCTCGCTCTGCACTGCGCGGCGCTGTTTTTGCGTGCAGCGAGTTGCGAAGCAACGGGCTTGCGCCTGCGCAGTCGGCTCGCTGTAGTAAGCGAGCGAGTTTTATGCCTTCCGGCCTGGCGGCGTCCTTTTGACTATGACATCGTCCATATATCTAAGACTAAGCCAGGCCTGCGTATCGTGGTGGCGAAACTAGCGCTCGAAACGCTATAATTTTGAGGGGTGCAACTTGGACGAGTCGGTAGGAACACACACAGCGCTGTGTGTGGGTGTTCTGCGCCAGTCCTTGTATGCATGCTACGCTGCGATAAAATTGGTTACACTGTAGTTCCCCTCATTTCCTGTGAGCGTCACTGTTCATAAAGGAAAAAATGGCACTTCTCTCGTGACCTCAGCTTCGCAGGTTTTATACGTGCGTTTCGCGTTCGCATTGGCCGCGCAGAACCTGTCGTGGTAGCTTAGCAAGCGCAGGGTGTCCCACCGTGCAAGCTCAAGGAGAGGACACGGGTTCGATTCCCGTCAGCTGCGGCCGCACTTCGCTGAGGACGATATGAATACCCACGTGTAGTATGAGATGTATATAGTTTTGCTGATCACGTGGTAACTACTGTGGTAGTGGCTTTGCGAGCTTTGAGATACCTAATCATAGGCCCCGCATGCATAAATGACCGCGCGCGTGCACGCTCCAACGGTAACTTACCGTAGTTTAGTTAAGTTAGTGACGAATAATGAGGTACAAAGAAGAGCGATTCGACCTTTCTACAGCTGCGGATGTTGCGCCCGGTGTATATTCGTCGAAAATGCGATAGCCTGTAACTGTTTACGGCCGCTTTCTTTATGCGGCTAGCTCCGGCTCTTGCGTAGCCATACGACCTCGGTTCAGAATACACGAGTGTTATGGAGGTTATGCATGCACGTATTCGCGTCGCGTTTCCCACGTCAATTTAATTGCACTGTTTCTCTTCCTCGAGAGTCCTGGCGTGCACTTTTTGCACGCAACTATAAAGTGTGTCGAAGGAGTTTCAGCGGTTCTCTCGATGTGGGAAGCACTGCCAGTTAACCTCAAGATCTTTTCAACTGTTGTATCAGTCTGCCAACACAATGGCGCACTTTGCACCCCAACCTCTCACGGCGCGCGCGAGGCCTTGGCCTGCGCCGCCAGGCTCATTTGTAAGGCTGGCCGTTTGTTCGACTCAGCTTTCGTTCTGTGGTGCTCCAGCTTTGTATTGTGATGAACTGAGAGAGAGTGTGTGTGTGTATGTGTGTCCGTGAAAGAGTGAGGGGGCGATGGATCTGCCTTCAGTATAGTTGACATTCTTTTTCTATGGGGAGGTGGTGCATTCGCAGCGCGATAAGAGCGAGAAAGAATTGGGTGTCAAGGAAATGCGCAGATATGACGCCAGGTGAAACCTGAACGAAACGTCACTGCAGGTTCCGCCAGCCTGCGTAGTCCAAGTAACTGCTGGATCGGCATTTAACGAGGTGAAGTACGATATCTGATGATTGCATACATGAAGAAATAAGCTGTGTGAAAAGGCAGGAGGCGAAAGTGTCTGTAATGACGTGCCTTATGAAGCTCCTATAAGGTAATCCCTGCGGCACGTCCTCACAGCATTTTGCTTTATGGAATAAATGCGTACATGTTTTTAAAACCTCCTTCACATGACCTAATTATGAAGGTGCGTAGTATACCAGATTGTGCGTGGAACGGAAAGAATAGCAAGTGGGTCAATGCCGAAGTTGCTCGGATGATTTTCGGTGCACTACTTCGCGCGTTCAATTATACTTTCATGAACACGCGGCAAAGTTAGAAGGAAGCAAGAATGCGCTTTTGATGCTTCATAATATAGCACGCTAGAACTGGCGGAAAAACAAGTTCAATTTTCATCAAGTCACTAGACGAGCGCTCGGTATTTTTTGTATTGCAAGAAACGTAGTGTGCTACCTGTGCAACTGCATCATCAATGACAGTTCCACGAAAGGTAACAGAAGCTAGAGGTGCAACGATTTACCTGTGTTATATATCCAGGTGTTATTGAGGTATATTGCCGCAGAACTATGTACAGCCTGGCCTGGAGACTACCTACAGGTTTCACGTCAGAATAGTCAGTAATGTTCACGTCATTGGAGGGTGGGGATTCCTTTTTATATTTCCAGCAGGATGCAGGCACAGCCCACACGACGCGACACAGTGTGGCTGTATGGTTGGTCAAAAATGTCTGAAGCTGTTACCCCTTGCTTCGATTGACCAGCTCGGTCGCCAGGCCTCTGTACACAATATGCTGTGCCTCAAAGACCGTCTCACAGACGCGCATCGCGAGTGTTCCATTCGCGGTTCAATTAGTAATTCAATTCGAACCACTAGTGGCAGAAATTGCAGCCATTGATGATTGCCTACAATAGCACGCGTACCGCTTCATGAGACGTTATTAGTGGCGTATTGATGTAAGCGGAAGCCATGTGCCGCTGTATTAAAAAAAAGAAATTCTTGTAATCTGTGATAGCAGTCTTTATACTTACCAAAAAAAAAGAAACTTTTTTGCAGTTTTTCGATCCATGAGTTGAGATCGTTTAACCCCGGCGGTTACCATTAAAAGACCCCAATTTATGCCCTTTCACGCAAACAACAACGCGTGCTGGAAGGTCTCTTGAAATTAGCTTCGTTTCAGACGAACTTTCTCATAAGGTTTGCGAAGTTGACCAACGTTATTGCTTGCTGTAAAGCGACGAGTACTCCCAGAAAGTCCCAAAGGCGTTTAGATAAACAAAAAGAAAGCAAGTTATGGCGCTCGGTAAGGTTTATATCGCTCCAAGTATTGCTCGAAACCGCTTGCGCACAGAGGACAAGGCCACAATTAGACATCGATGCCATAATTAGACATAGTTAAACAGCGATGACGTCATTATGCCCCGAACAAGTGACTTTAAGCAGGAAGTGTTGATTTGCTTTAATCTGTCGACATATACATTCTGTCGAAACTGTTTTATTCCACTGTAAATGTAAAATAGTTTATAACTGCAGAAACATGAGAGCAGAAAATGCTTTGCAGTGTTTTATTTCTGCCGATATGTATGAAGAGGGTGCAGAGAGCGTGAGGCTGTTCATGATGGTGATCATTTTCGCTTCCGACAGACAAATAGCGGTGAACTATAGCGCAGCTTTTCTGTCTGAAAAAGAAAACGCTTTAGAAGAATGGAAAGGTGTTTAAGTACGCGTTAAACGCTGCCCGACATCTCGCGAATAATGCTGTTCATAAAAGGGTTGGGGGGGGGGGGGGGGGGGGGGGGGTTTGCGGTGAAAATTGCGCGCATTCCTCGCGATCTTCCATCGCACGCGGGGCCTTGTTTCGTGAGAAACGTAGTCCCCCCTCTCTCTCTCTCCCTCTTAGAGGAGGCAGCGGGGATGAGCTCTGCTGAGTCGATGAAAAACGTGTTCCCTTCCATCCCTGTTATGAGCCGCGCCAGTGGCGCCGCACAACACCGTCGCCACGAGCGAATCAATGAACGTCGGTTCCGCCCTCCGTGCAAGTGAAGCACCGCGCTTGTCAAACGTTGAGCGGATGCGACGGCCGCTATATCTAACGTGCTGATACAAAACCACATGCGTCCCTTGCAGCGCGTTCGCACTGCTATTCAGCGCAGAGTTTCGTAATATACACCAGAGGGAACTCTGGCGCTAGAGTCCATGGGAGCTGCAACGCACGGCGCCTCAGCGAGCATGGGAATTATGGGTAGTACACACATTTGCCTAAACTTCGTACTTCTGGCCTGCTTTTGGCTCCGTGTTTGTTCGTGTGGCTTGGAGCTGTTTTCTCACGAAACAAAAATCAGCAAATGTTCGTCGTTTGCGCTTCACAACCTTATTCTTTTGAATCGGGTCACAAAGTTCAAAAGGGTTCGTTCTTTCCTTCAAAACAAAACCGTAACCAGCAATAGACGAAGCCGCAAGTGCCATTCGCCGCTCGCAAGTACGAAGACTAGGCAAATGTGTGTACTACTTATCATTCCCATGGTGCTGAACGATCGCAGCGCCAGAGTTCCCTCTAGTTAATTTTAGGAAACTGTTTATTCAGTACTCTTACTGCTTATCTAATGATATTTTGAGCACAGTAGTAACCTAGTAAATAAATGAATGGTCTCTTTACTTGCTGCTATCGTGCACGTGATGTGCTTATATGGTCTTTCTTAGTAATGGGATGCTTCGATTTAAGCAGCATTAAGTGCGCGCTATCGTTTAATGCTATTACCATTGTGGACATCCTTGTTCAGGAGAGTTGCTTGGTGGGCAAGTTGGTACATACATAGTTAACTACAAAAGAAGTCACAATGCGTCGAAATCAGACAAAAAAAAAGCAGAGTTGCGGAAACAAAGACAGAGCCACCTACGTCTCTGTTCTCTGTCCCTGTTCCTGCTGCTCTGCTTTTTTTTTAGATTTTCACGTTTTGTGGCTTCTTTTGTAGGACATCCTTTATCCATGCATTATAGTCTCCTACGTCGACCTTTTTTTTTTTTTTTTGCTTGGCGCCGTTTTAACGAATACGACATCCCAACGCGCCTAACTTTTCGTTCTTTTGAATTGTGTGTTCACAGTGACTTGTGGAACACGAACGATGCTTCTCCAAACATCGCCATATGAGGTAGAGGAAGAACTTTATTGCTAATGGATGCCGTGAAAGCCTGAATAAAGCCTGGCATAAATGTCTATCGCACCAGAAGGTTTGAACCATTTGCCACCGGGGCGTTATCGGTTTTTGCGTACGCAGTTACGATTACGCTTTTTTTTTTGTTGGGATTCCTTGATCGCGTTTATTCGTGCACTATTGAGGGAGAACGATTTGGATAATTTGCTCCTAACGACCCGTCTGCTTCACCTCGTAAGAAGCGGCTGTTTACAGTCGCCGACGCTCAGCGCCAGCCACCACAAAGAGCCATTTGTTCCTCATCGTGGTATGATCGCAGGAATTGCTTGTGACCTCTCATCATCCGACTATAATGGCGCAAGTGTTTCCGCCTCCTGTGCACCCACTACACCGTCGCTCATTTTGTTTGGAACACTGCCTTGCTGGATTTATTTACCTGACTTGGAATTCAATGTAGGCCCAATACTCGGTGTCCAACTCTAGCTATGGCTTAGCTTTTTTTTTTTGCATCAAAATTTAAATTCTCGGCAACCTACAAAAATACGGGCAAAGTGTATTTACCATACAGTTTTGCATGGTAGTTGTTTGTAGGATGCACTTCCTGTTGCATTGGATAGGAGGTAGGTAGGTGTCTTTCAGCCTGTCATAAAGCATTATATGGATTAGCCTGCGATCGTTGCCACCTTCATGGATACTGGTTGTCTAACACACACACGTACACATACATACATACATACATACATACATACATATATACATACATACATACATACATACATACACACATGTGTATACATACATACATACATACATACATACATACATACATACATACATACATACATACATACATACATACATACATACATACATACATACATACATACATACATACATACATACATACATACATACATACATACATACATACATACATACATACATACATACATACATACATACATAACCTTATCTTTCTATACGACGTTTGTTGCCAGACATCACTGAGATGTATGCTGTACCATAATAGTCTTTTTTTCCCCGCTTCCACTCGTATCAGCAGGTCTTGTTGCTCAGCTGGCTAAACCATTTTTTAAAGAAAACCAGGTATGGCGCATAGGAGACGGGGACGAAGTGAAAGACACGAATTGGCATACAAGGCCGCCTTGCCATGCCTGTAAGTTGGTTCATGCGCTTCGTTGGTCGTCTCTTTTTGCGCCGTCCCAGTTTTCGCTCAAGTTCCACTTCAAATCTGACGTGCCACTGCTTTGAGCTGTTCGTGAAAACCTATCGCGTGCCTTGAGACTAACTTATACACGTGTAGTTAGTTACCTCTACGTTCCCGTAGTATATCCATGTGCGTTAATATCGATGTTGTTCCTCATCCGTCAAAAGAATGGACACCTAGGCGATTAGGTAGTTGTCGAACATCGTCATAGGGCAGCGCGAGTAAGATCCAGGCTCTATGTAGAAAACAACCCACTCGGGAGAGCTTTCAGCTCGCAACCTAACTTAGCGCTGCCATATCGAGATATTCATCCATTCATATAATACACTAGCCATACACTGTAAGCAAAAACTATCCGAGTTTGGGGTTTTTCCGGCTCATGACCTCTGAAAACTCTCTCGGGTTTAAAATTACTACCTCGCGTAGGAGTAAAAGATGGTACATGACATAGTTTTACCACCACCTCTCAGGCAAGTAGTAAAAGGATGTCAAAATCCAGTTTTACCACTTAGGGAGTTTTCTATCACGTGATTTTTAACCTGCGTTTCAGAGTTTATTACCACGTGACTGCAAGGTGCAGCTGCTTCGGCGGCTTTTGCCCCATACCCCCCTTGTGACGCTCTCAGTGAATACTGAAGGTACGCGAAGCCCACAGATGTTTTTTTTTCTGTTTTTTTTTTGCATCGCCGTGCCTCTGGACTGACCTCGAGTCAGCGCACTTTTACTGGAACTGGGGGCAGCATAAGCCCAACAAGTGAGAACAGCATTCTTTGACCGAAAAAAAAAAAAGACGGGGGGGGGGGGGTCTCAAAAGAGAAAAAAAAAAAGAAAGAAAACCTGCTGTGGAAAGCTGTCCTGCATATTTTCGCAAAATGTTGCTTTTGCTCGGCGGAGGCCTTGGAGACAGACAGTGCAAGAAGCTCGGTATCTGTGTGTCTGGTTGGGCTGATGGATCTCACGTGTTTCCTACATCACCGAGCGACCGTGCTCTTCCGAGCGCCTCCGAACCTGCACGTCGCGGATATCTCACTTCCGAGCCGAGTCGTGAAGATCTGCCAGTGGTAACAAAATCAATCTGATGTCATCGTCCGTGCTTGCCTACTGGAGAAGCAATAAGCGAAATGCTTCACTCTGTCGTCGGCACCGAGCCGCGGCCGCCAGTGACCAGTGGGAGTGTGTCGCCGGAGCAGGTGAAAGAAGCATCGCATATATTTTGTTCCACAGTAGGCGATGTCTGCATGAGTAAAGTGCTGCCCGAATTGCCCACCTCATGCACCAACTGTTCTCAAATATGTAGCGCGAAGCCGATACGAGGCAGACGGAAACAACAAGACGCTGCCCGTGAGCACGAAGAAAACCCGGATGGTGGTCTTTCGTTGGAAGTGTGCATACACCGCCCCGTCCCCGTAAGATAGCGGTGTCTCATTTGTGTCTCAAATGACGACGAAATTCGCACAGGATATGTGTTCTGTGATCGCCAGCTGTGTTTTAGCGGATAGCCGTGCTCCTCAAAAAGGCCTAGAACGCCGTCGGTAAGCAGCTTGTATGCAGGCGTGGACCGCTCTTCTACGCCCGTTGTGATGAATACGTGCTGCTACTGTGTTTGTGCACCGTCGCTGAATGAAAATCATTGAGCTACCATGCTTTGTGCGTACTTAGGTATATTTTGTGGACTTGTGCATCAGCAGTGCTAACACGCGTGGGGCAAAGAGCCCGGTGTGCCAAGCAATTATTGGATAATCAAAAAGGTGAGATCGTGTAGATTTATAATAAAAGGCTGGTGTGACATTTAGTGCCCTGCAGCCCACCTGAAGCTTACGCTTGCACCGTCAAGCGTTGTTGTTAATCGATGCAAAAAAAGAGCTCTCCTACCGGTACTACATGGCCGGCCAAAAAGTCGTGCCTATATATATACCGGATTGTCGAAGTGTAGTTGAGCAACGCGTGCAGTCTGTGCTAGTGGTGTATTATTCTGCATTTGTTGTGTGTGCGTGTTTGTCTGTATGTGAATGTATGTGTCACCTATTCTGCCGTTCAATAAATTCAATCGATTCTGCTATTAAATAAATTTGTCGACTCTGGGCGAATGCACCCGTCATTTTTATTTTTTTTTACCACCAAAAATAACTCCCAGTAATCACCTCAAAAACCTTGTGAAGGTAGTAAAAATTTACTCTCTCTAAACTAGCTGAAAACCTCACTGGGGTAAATAATTACTACTCTCGCTACGTTCAAAAACTCAGTTAGCACGAGAGTAAATTTTTACCTCGGTAGTAGGTGGTAAAAAAAACCCAGGAAAGGTAGTGCGCTAGAGGACAAATGGTTTAACCAGTTTTTGAGGTTATTTCAGGTCATTTTTGTTTAGTGTGTAGTGCTCCTCTGTGTAGCGCCGCCTCTCATGACATATATGCTGGGAAACCTTTGCACGCGTGTTAAGCATGGATGGCGAAAACGTCGGCTCTGCAACTCTTCGGAAGCCCCCTCCCGGAGCTCACGTCCATCCATATTACGCCCAGATGCGCGCGCATCTGGGCGTGATGCGGATGGGCGTGCAGGAACTATGGGAACTACGCCTTCGGCTGACCTTGGGATACAAGTGGAGAGAGTGATGAAACGAGGAGGTTTCCCGAGGACAGCGAGCCATGCGAGTAAATATACTCTCGCGTGTACGTTTCCCGCACGAGCGATTGGATATATACAAACATGCAGACATGTTTCGCAACATTTGCGCGACCGTTTTCGTGCTCGCGTTATATTTCCTCTGTATCACAACACATGCGGAAATCGGGGCACGTTGGTAGTTCGTCTTTAAAAGCGGTGGAGGTGCACTAGATAGAGGGATGCACAGAAGGGATACACATACCTCGTACTGTTTATTTTTGCGATTCCGATACTACTCATATGTGTAACAAATTGACAATGACTGAGCCCATCCGCTCCGCTGCGCATCGGAAATGCTGCCTTGTACTACGTTGTTATTTTTTAGGCACCGAATGTGCTCACTCTTTTTTTATGCATATATATATATATATATATATATATATATATATATATATATATATATATATATATATATATATATATATATATATATATATATATATATATATTGACACACCTCGATGGGCGCATGAAGAGGAAGAGGTGAAAGCGGTCTGGCTCACGAGCAGCTCGGTCGCCGGTTTCTGGCTCTGAGCTGTACCGATCTCAACCATTTCCTGTAAATAAACGCGTTCCTTCGTCACAGTTGTGGTGGAAGGTGCTGGGTAAGCCAGCTACTGTCAAGCGAGACCGGAGAGCAGCCGTCTACTAACGACGGAACCGCAAGAGCACGAGCTTCGCCGCAGCCGTCGACTAGCGGGCTTGCCACCACTACCTCGAGATATGAACTTGGACGGAGACATCCAGCAGCCGGTCGCGAGGGCGCCGTCTTTCCACTACCGAGAGCCACGCACATTTACAGGAAAACCTGGCGATGACGTTGAAGAATGGCTCAGCCACTATCAACGGGTGAGCCGAGCCAATGGCTGGAATGCGGCCAGCCAGTTGTCCCACGTGGGTCTATTTCTCGATGGCAGTGCTTTAGTGTGGTTCGAGAATCACGAAGACACCTTGACAACATGGGACCAGTTTATGGAGGAGATCAAGAAGTGCTTTGGCGACCCTGCGACGAAGAAGAAACGTGCAGAGCAAATGTTGTCGCAGAGAGCTCAAGCTTGTGGTGAGACATGCAGAACCTACATTGAGGAGGTACTGAAACTGTGCAAATGTGTGGACACCAACATGACGGAAGAGGACAAGGTGGGCCACATTCTCAAAGGAATTGCGGAAGACGTCTACCACTTCCTTATCGGCAAGGAGAGTCTTGAGTCTGTGGCCGATGTGATTGGGCACTGCCGAACGTTTGAGGCCCTGAAGACTCGCCGCATCACTACGAAGTTCGGACGCCTTGCCAATGTTACGACCGTCGCCACTGTCGATGTGTGCCAAGACTCCGTGCCTACCGACCTTTCGTCAACGATTCGCCTCATTGTACGTGAGGAACTTCGTCGTCACCTTTACGCGCCCTTGAACGCCCGAGAACCACCGTGCGATACACCGTCCACAAGTATCAATGCTACGAGTTTCGAGGAGCGCAGCTATTCCAACCGCGGCCCTCAGCTAAGGGCTCCACCACCGGCGTCTTCTTATGTAGAGCCGCCTTATGCTCCCCACAGTCGTTACGGCTACAACAGCCATCCACCTCCTTTTGCGTCTCAGTGGGAACAGAGCGCCGCGTACCCTCAACATCCAGCGACGTTCCCTATGCCCCGTGAACGGCCCGTCTGCTACCAGTGCGGTGTTCGTGGACATATCGCCCGATTTTGCCCAATGCGACGTAATCCACGTTCGACATTCCCTCAGAGATCCGCGACGTTTGCACAACGAAGCCAACGGCCTGACTACACCTACTGGCCCCCCAACCCAACTGACGAGCGGCACGCCTACCAGCCGATCAACCGGAGTGATTCGCCCGGATCTGTGCGCAGCTTAACGCCGCCCACCACCCGTCCACCTCGGTCACCATCTCCACGGCGCCGGTCACGAATGTCGTCTCCGCCACCGGGAGGTTCAGGTACTTGTTGACGACGTTCCCACGATGGCATTGATAGACACTGGCGCAAGTGTTTCCGTGATGAGTTTAGTTTTTAAGCAACGACTGGGCCGTAAGGTTATGTTTCACTGGGACAAACCTGCCACATTTCGGGCAGTGAGCGGCGCATTCTTGCGTCCTGTCGGCGTCTGCACTGCGTCTGTTAGTGTTGCCGGTAAAACGTTCAAGGCGGAATTCACAGTACTGGCTCAATCAACGCATGACGTTATACTTGGCATAGACTTTTTGCGAGAGTGTCGTGCGACCGTGGATTGTGGAGCAGGTGAGGTTCTGTTGTCTACTCTCGCCCAGCAGCCTGATTGTGAGAAAGGTAACCTCACTGTAGCTAAAGATGTACTTCTGCCAGCGTGGTCCACGGCCAGCGTACAAGTGACCACTTCGGAAACCAACTCGAGTTTGAATCCACGTGACATAGTGATTGAGCCGTTGCCTGTAGCTTGTCTCAAGAAAAACATCTTTGTACCACGATGCATTGTATCTCTCGCAGACGAGACGGCTCAATTATGGGTGATAAACAGCTCACCCGAGTCGGTTGTACTACCGGCTGGTATGCGCCTTGCCCTGTTCGAAAAGCAGAGCAGCACCTGCATTGGAGCTTTAAGCGATCTTGAAAGGGCGGGTCCGGAAACTTCTGGTATGGAAGCTGAATTTTCAAAAATGGTTAGCAAGTCCATTTCCTCACAGAAGCGCAAAGACCTGGTTGCACTGCTGGCGAGACATGCTAAAGTATTTGATTTTGCACGGAAGGTGCCTAGGGCTCAGATACCGACCACGCGCGCTCGTCACAAGATCGATACTGGCTCTGCTCATCCTCTCCGACAAAAGCCCTATCGCGTGTCCGTGTCCGAACGCAAAGTTATTGCTGAACAAGTTGGCGAGATGCTAGCCACTGGTGTAATTCAAGAATCGTCAAGTCCGTGGGCTGCACCTGTTATTTTGGTAAAGAAAAAAGACGGGTCCTGGAGGTTCTGTGTTGATTATCGGCGTCTCAATTCTATAACCAAGAAGGACGTGTACCCCCTCCCCCGCATTGATGACGTAATTGACTGCCTTCATTCAGCTTCCTACTTTTCTTCGGTAGACTTGCGATCCGGGTATTGGCAGATTCCCATGGATCCAGTTGATAAAGAGAAGACGGCTTTTGTAACGCCAGACGGTCTATTTGAATTTAATGTTATGCCGTTCGGCTTGTGTAATGCTCCGGCAACATTTGAACGCTATATGGATACCGTCTTGAGAGGCCTTAAATGGGAAATTGTTTATGTTACCTGGACGATGTGGTTATTTTTGGACGAACTTTTGAAGAACATAATCATCGCCTTGACGTTGTTCTAACATGTTGGAGAAAGCGCCTTGACACTGAACTCAAAAAATGTCGTTTCGGTGAACGGCAAACACTGGTTTTAGGACACCTTGTGGACAAAGCTGGTGTTAGACCGGACCCGCAGAAAGTGGACGCCGTCAGCAAGTTTAAGCAGCCACAGTCTATCCGCGAGCTACGAAGCTTTCTGGGCCTATGCTCTTATTTTCGCCGCTTTGTACCTAATTTTGCTGAAAGGCCCCAGCCACTGACTGACTTGCTGCGCAAGGACGCCCCTTTCCACTGGACACCAAATTGTGAGTCAGCGTTTAAGCAACTAAAGTTCGCTCTCACTTCCGGGCCAATACTATGCCACTTCGATCCCTCTGCTTCCACGGAAATCCACACCGATGCCAGTGGAGTTGGTCTCGGCGCGGTGCTTATTCAACGACACAACAATGCTGAACACGTCGTCGCCTATGCAAGCCGGTCCCTGAGCAAGGCAGAGCGTAATTATACGGTTACCGAATTGGAGTGCCTCGCCGTCGTTTTCGCCGTACACAAGTTCCGCCCCTACATCTACGGTCGTCGTTTCTCAGTCATCACCGATCATCACTCTCTTTGCTGGTTGGTGAGCCTACGTGATCCATCTGGTCGACTTGCGCGATGGGCCATACGGTTACAAGAATTTGACTTCACGGTCCGCTACAAGAGCGGTAATCGCCACGCAGACGCTGACTGCCTGTCACGGCTTCCTCTACCAACGACCGAGTGTGAAGCTGATAATTTTGACGATTTTATCACAGCTATTGACTCTCATTTTCCTGACATCGCGGCTTTCCGGACAGCACAGCACGAGGATCATTGCTTAGATCACCTGTTTGCCTCCGCGAATGACCCGGCCAGTTCAAGCTCTTTTGTAGTCCATGACGCCGTCCTTTACAAGAAGAATTATTCTGGCCAAGGCGCCCGTCTGCTTCTGGTAGTTCCACGCACTCTACGTCCCCAAATTTTTCGGTTCTGCCATGACAACGCAACCAGTGGGCACATGGGCTTCGCCAGAACGTTTCATCGCATCCAGCAAAGGTTTTACTGGCCCAAGATGCGACGCGACACAGAAAAATACGTAGCCGGTTGCGAACAATGTCAACGTCACAAGCGTCCCACGACTACATCACCCGGACTTCTCCATCCCGTACCACCTCCTAGCTCTCCCTTCGAGATTGTTGGTGTCGACCTTCTAGGTCCGTTTCCGCGTTCAGCCAGTGCCAATCGATGGGTCATCGTGTGCGTCGACCACCTAACGCGCTACGCAGAAACTGCGGCTATACCTACTGCAACAGCCTTTCACGTGTCGCAGTTTATGCTTCGGCATATCATTCTCCGTCATGGCCCTCCACGAGTCGTCATTAGCGACCGGGGACGTCAGTTCGTCGCTGACGTCGTTGAAGAGATCCTACGCCTGTCTGCCAGCCAATTCCGCCACGCAACCCCGTATCACCCCCAGACGAATGGCCTCGTAGAGCGGACCAACAGGACGCTAACGAACATGTTGTCAATTTATGTTGATGCCAAGCACAAAAACTGGGACGAAGTACTGCCCTATATCACATACGCCTACAACACCGCGAAACACGAGACAACAGGGTACGCGCCCTTTTTCCTGCTCTACGCCCGCTCCCCTCGCAGTTGCCTCGACACCATTCTGCCTTTTACGTTAGATGTGGAAACATCGGTTGCCGAGTCACTATGCCGCGCTGAAGAAGCCCGTCGCGTCGCACGCCTTCGAACCATTGCATCTCAACAGCGCTCCAAGACCCGGTACGACGCCCACCATCACTCCGTTGCCTACACAAAGGGTGACCTGGTGTGGTTGTGGACACCTGTCCGCAAACGTGGTTTATGCCAAAAGTTTCTGGCCCACTACTCCGGACCATTTGTAGTCATTGACCGTCTCAGTGACGTCACATACGTCATCTCCGGCGTCACAAGCAATGGTCGGCGCTCTAGCAAGACACAGCTGACACACGTCGCGCGCCTCAAGCCATATCACCACCAACCTTCCTATTGACTCGCCCAGTGGGCATCGTCTGCGAACGGGGGAAATGACACACCTCGATGGGCGCATGAAGAGGAAGAGGTGAAAGCGGTCTGGCTCACGAGCAGCTCGGTCGCCGGTTTCTGGCTCTGAGCTGTACCGATCTCAACCATTTCCTGTAAATAAACGCGTTCCTTCGTCACAATATATATATATATATATATATATAGTATCGGCGTCGCGAAAATGAACTGCTTGAAGTAGCGCTATGTGCATGTGTTGTGCGCATATATAGTATTCGCTTTTACCGTTCGATATCAAGGCACATGTGGTTTGATTTTTTCGACAGAGAAGTCATGGTCGTGGTGAGCCAGACTATAGAGACCGGTTATTGACGTATATTTTTTTAGATTTCGGAGCACGCGTAAAACATATTTGCGAGATCTTCATTGAAGCTTTACTCGGCGTGAGTATTTAGCCGCTTTATTTCCCCACCCACACACACACAGCGTTACAGATCTGGAAATACTAATGATGTACTGCTGTCTCTGCAAGATTTACATATATGCAGTCTGGCCTACTGTTAAAGAGAGCGCGATCTTTTCTGTCTTCCATCGGTTTCCGCTAACGGGGTGCGTGAGAACGCGAAAACAAATCCCTCACGTGTAAGAGCTACGCGTTGAATTTATTAAACGGGAATTTGTTCAGCTACAAGGCTATCAAAACAAGTTAGGGATGTATGCATTTATTACTGGCTGCCTGAGAAGTTAAGCCGTGCGTGTTTGGTTAAAATAAGCGTTAGAAAAGCGTTTTATTGCCCATGGTGACCATTAAACTGTCGTATACGGAGCGTGTGACGCCCATCGTTGTATCGTAGCGTTTTCTACAACCTAGTTTCTTCTATACTCATACTAACCTAAAACTACTAAATGTCCCTGCTTTACCCGACGTGATAGCCCAGTACGCAACGCGTCGCCCTGCTGAGTTCGAGGGCGCGGGTTGGATACCTGCTTATGGCTGCCGCATTTGAACAGGGGGCGAAACGCAAGGAACACCCGTGAACTTAAATTCAGGTTAACGTTAAAGGACCCGGAACGTCCGAATCGACCCACAGTCCCCCACTGTGACGTGCCTCATATTATATCGCGTTTGGCACGTAAAACCCCACCAGTTTATTATTATTATTATTATTATTATTATTATTATTATTATTATTATTATTAAACGTCTGTGGCATCATTTAACATCATCACACTGATGTGCTCGCCCTTATTCTTGTTCTTGTATTTTCATTACTTTGATACAATGAATAAATAAAACGAGAGTAACAAATAAAACATCCATAAATGACGAAATCGTTGAGGTCACACAAGAAGCTCTTTCTGCGTTTTAAAAGCCACTCTCTATAGGTGAATTCTATCGAACGACATCTCGCCGTATGTCAAGAGATGCGCCCCTAAATTGAGTTGTCTCGCGGAAGATGCACTTTTTACCTCACCTATACAGTCTTGCAGACACTGCTTGGCGTGTGTCACGGTTCATCGACGAAAGGCTTTCAGCGGTCGATGTCATGGGCCGTTCTGTCAAGTGTTCTTCAAGTGGCAAAGCCTGTCAACTTTCTATGTGACGTGACGGGGCTTATTGTGTCGGCAACCTTTCTCGAAGCACAGAGACGTCAAAACGCTGTCGCGTCTTGGCAGTTTCACTTTTTTTGCCTCATATCCATTCTCTCAGAAGTTGACTGAAACTGAAACCGCGAGGGCGCTGTAGCGCCAGCCTTGTAATGAATTTTAGAATCCAAATTTCGGTGCGATATTCCAGTGTTTCAAGGTGTCTCAACGTGAACGCAGCAAAAGTGGCAGGTATTGCCTGCATCGTCTCACCGTCGAAATAACAGGAATGCAGCATATTAGTGGTTTCGTATTTTAATTATCGAACACTGCTGAGTACTGAAATAATCGCTCAATTATTACGCGTGTACATTCGGTTCGGTGTTTTCGCATTCTTACCGTGCAACGTATGCGCGAATTTCGCCACGATCAATCTTCCGCCCATTACTGTATAGAGCCATTTATCTGGCGCTGAATCGGCGCTCTGCTATCGGTAAGCGAGAAGCTTTACGCGTGACCGGTATTCTATGTAATATGTTGCGGCTCCCAGCGCTGTAGTCCAGTTGTTGCGGCTCTCGGCTCTGTTCACCAGTAGTCGCTTCGAATCCCCAGCGCTGATCACCACTTGTTGCGGACCGGCGTCTGCCCGGTCTCTTGAGTAGTAGCGTGGTGTAGCTTCGGGTTGAGGAAACGAGCGCTTACAAGATGGGGATACGAAAAAACAAACAGGTTTATGGCACTATTTACAAATATTCACAGCATAGAAGGGTTGATAGTTTTCACAAACCACGAGTGTGGTGGTTCAACCGTTACACAGTTCAGAGCGACGTCCAGCACCCTGCGGCATTGTTCTAAGCCCTGTCGGGCTCCTCCTTCTTGAGTGGAACACCAATCACACACACGCAACAGGCGAGGGGTACGAGCATGCATGGCCCACGTGAACATCCAATATTGAGTCGTGAACACTGCACTGCAAGGTGGTGTCAGCAAAGCTCTTCCTCGTCATGTGTGTGCCGCTAGTCGAGAGTTCCCACGATCCTGACAGCATACATCAAAGGGTCTGCCGCACAGCTCGCCTAATTAGCGGGGTGATTAGCGGTGGGCGCCGCGGTTTCTTCCAAGGAAGATGCTGTCTTTGTTGTCCTCTCTGGAACGGCTTACGGCGTCGTGGTGACACGACGTCTCATTTTCCGGCTAGCAGGGACAATACCTGGCGGGCATAGGCAGCCGGCCAGTCGGCTACTTGTTTGAGGATCAAAAGAGCGCCGCTCCCCCGTCAGCTCTGGACGCTGGTTCCGAGAGAACTGGGGTTCCATGCAGGCGTGGGAACGCTGCCCGGCTACGCTTCTCGGCGACAGCATGGCGCCTACTGACGACGGTCATAACAAATAGTAACACACCGATACAGCCCAGTGCTAGGAGAGTTTGCGGCACGAACCGGTGTTATTGTAAATGTGCTGTCTCGATCCTTTACATATATCATGCATTCTGAAATAGCTTGCGACAGATGTGCCGATATGCAGATCTATCGACTACAGAGTGCCCCCCCCCCCTTCCCTCTCCCTATCTCGGTCTCAATCTCTCGTGTGCCGCTGTGTTAGTATAGTGATTACTGCGTTTCGCTACTGACCCAAAAGTTTCGGGTTCGATCGCGGCCGCGGTGTTGCATTTCGACGGACGTGAAATATACGCTCGTGTACTGCGTTATTTGACTATGCGTTAAGGAAACCTACGTGGTCTGAATTATGCGGAGCACGGCCTGCTTCATTATTATTATTATTATTATTATTATTATTATTATTATTATTATTATTATTATTATTATTATTATTATTATTATTATTATTATTATTATCTCGGTAGCCCGGAGAGGCATAGGGTTGTATCTTTAGCGCTTAATAGGTCTATGACATTCATTAGCGTTCCTTTCTTTCATTGCAGGTGAGTTCCCGCGAAGCGACGTCTACTTAACATATGCGTGCTGTAGAAACGCTTGCTCCATTCCCGGTCATGTCGTCGAAGCCGCAAGCTTCCTTTTCGGTGAGTCCTATAGAGTACTTGCACGACATTCTCCCTCATAGATACGTTATACGGCAACGTATAGCAGTGTCTTACGTAAGAGGCTTAATAAACCTGCCACTGGGACTCGTTACATAAGGGGCTTCTACCGCAGTGTTGTGTCGTTGGTTGCTTCGTTTAACGTATGTTACATTTGCTTAATGAAAAGGTCATATATATATATATATATATATATATATATACTATATATCTATATATATATATATATTAATATATATTATATATATATATATCTATAATAATATATATATATATATATATATATATATATATATATATATATAATATATATTATATATATATATATATATAATATATATATATATATATATAATATATATATCATATATATATATATATATATTATATATATTATATTATATATATATATATATAACATGGCTGATACCTGCGTCATAGGAAAGGCTAGCATAACGCGGATGTGAAACGTGTCTCCATAGAAGTAGTTCTTTTTGCGCAGTGACATGTGAGAGCTGGTATTGGCGTTCCGCAGCTATAGCACCGTTTGACGGGGACACAGCACGTTGATGCTTAGTGACACGTCTCCACCGCGACGAATACCACCCACGATCCCGATCTGAAGTTTTCAATATGTACCTGAACGCAGCGTATCGTTAAGTGGGCACAAAGATGACATCCAAAAGCACACACTAAACACTGGTACTCGATATGAGAGTCTTCAAAGATGGTCACTTATGGACGGAAACAGCACGGTGTTATCTCCTAAAAAAAAAAAAAAAAGAAACTCGTGCGCCGTTCTCTTACTTAAATAAGTACGTGCAGGAGGACTGATACAAGTACGAATTGTGCATGCAGGAACAAAGAATTTGTGAAGACGCATCTAAAAAAATCGTCGTGCCTCTGCATCTTCTTATCCGGCGACGACATTTCCTTATACGGGAAAAAGACACCATCATGCCCGCGCTTCGCGGCCCTTCGAGATCTGGGCAAAGCATCGCCTTTGTAGCTCTTTCCGTGGCACCACATATGGCGGAAGCGACCAAGTGACAAGAGGAGAGATTAAAGGGGAAGGAGTTGAGGGGGGAGAAGAGGGGACGGGGTTGGCGAGCCGCTAATCTGCCAAGCACCGACACCACGTTATTCTCGACTCATCGCTTCGCTCCGAAAGGGCCCCAGGAGCAGAGCCCGACGCACGATCCATTTGCCGCCAAGCGTTGCCTGCGCCTGCGAGCGCTTGTGCGGTCCCAGTAGGGAGAAAAGAAAGGAAAAAAAATGGAGAGCTGCGGTCGGCGCCAAACCTATCTGCGGAGCGAGTCCCGGCTCTCCGCAGCTTCTCTCGCTCGCTCGCGCCTAGTACACGCATGGCATGCGGTGCTGGCTTCGAGAAGGCAGCCACGCTCCTCCCCCGCTGACTCGACCATTTATATCTCGCCTCGCGAGAGATCGGTTCGATGCCGCCAAGCGCTCGTGCACGCTACAGCTCCGCAGCGCACGACTCAGTTCGCCGAGTCTCCCCTTATCGCTCTTGTCAGCCCGCGTTTTCTATCTAGAGAGTGTGTGTGTCAGGGGAGTGTAACATGAAGGCTTGCGGGGAATCCGCGCGAAACATGTTATGGACCATCGCGTATGTCGAGGCATCTATAGAGTTTGGCGCTAAAAAAAAAAGTGCTATCCTTCGATAGGCTTGTCGGCTCAGAGCGCTTACGTCATTTGTAACACGTCGGGCTCAACTATTATTACATTTATTTCGCCCAGAGGGCCTGCTTCATGCGTATCGAGTAGTTCTAAGCAGTTCCTCTGGAATCTACTTAAGCGAGGCTGCTTGCGTGTTGCGTGTAACTTTCCGCATAGACGAAGAGAAAAATACGAGGGGCGGGTCGTTTTTTTTCCCCCCTTTTACACGTCGACTGCCGTGCACGCAACTTTTTTTACGCGTTTCTCGCCTTAGAGCGTACGCCACGCAGGAAACGCAAGCTGCAGGTATTGCGACGAGATCGGGGCCCCGAAAGACGGGCGATAAGAGAAGCGCCGTGCAGGCCGGACCAGTGTTGACCGTGCGCCGTGTTTAACTTGTTGCTATCATCTGGCGCTACATTGCGCGCAATTAACCATCATCCGAGTTGCCCGAAATATTGGGGCTGTTGCAATCGCGAACCTCTCTTCCGTTTTCGCACCCTCCATTACCTTTACACCGTTCCCCGCTTTTGCCGATATGTTTACTTTTCTTGACTTCATGCTTCAAATCGGGGAGGAGGGAGGTGGATGATGCACCAAATACGTTCAAATAGTCTTTTTCGTCCGCACGATTAAAAATTAAAGTTTGTTCCCTGCTCTAGTTCGCTTGTTACCCATTTCTCATTTTTCAAATGCGGCTACTTCTCTACATGTTCTTCTTTACATGTTCCTTAATACATATATGTCGGCTTATCGCATATCTCTATATATTTACACACATCTACGCCCACTCCACCCAATGTCCTGAGGAGCTGTATGTATAAATAAATAAACATATAAAGCGATGTACAGGGCCGACTAAATCTAAGATGAACACCTCATTAAGCCTTCAAAATTAGAGTGGTTCTTCTACTCAACGAGGGAAAAACGTTCGTTATATGACGTCTAACCTTGGCGCCACTAAAAATATAACTTTTTACCCTACGTTCTAAATATCAGCTTGAATAAAATGACAATAATGTGTTCACCTTGAAATGCACGCGACGTTCTACATTCGCGCCGTTCAGAGTGGGTGCCTCAGAAAACGCGCACACGTACGCGCATTTACCAACTCATTCAATGTACACACATAACGCTGAGAGTTCCAGCCGAAATAATTCGTCTTCGTGCGTCTGCATTACGTATAGATGCCGCGGGATGAAAACCTCGAGGCAGATCGATCAGTGCGTGGCCTGTATCCCTCTCTCTTTCTCCTCTCCCGCACTAATAGCTGGACGCGTAGTTTATGTACGTGTCCTTCGCGTGCGCGGTAAATTAGCGCCTCACGCATTTCCTAGCGCCTCACGCATTGCGTATGCTTGGCAAAGGGCGAACGCTTTCGCGCTCTCGCTGATCGACGTGAATGCCCACGAGCTGGGCTCAATTCACGCGAGTATCGCGCGTAAGAATACTTGTGCATAGGATGTCATAAGTCCTTTGAACGCAGCTTGAACTTGAGATAGGCGTGTTTCTTTTTAGATGCGGAAGCATCTTATACTAGATGCGGAAGCATCTTATACTCGCGCCTTGTAGTGCGCCATCCGCGCCGTCCGCACCGCTTCTCGAACATTCGACAGCTGACGCGCGCGCATGCGCCGTCGCGCCGTCGCCCACTCTTCCACCATCTGTGCATCCCTTCCTCCTCTACACACCGCGCGCGCTTCACTCCTCCACCATCTGTGCACCCTTCCTCCTCTACACACCGCGTTCGACATCTACAATTCTCCTGATTCTCCAGTGGACGCGCATGTGGCGTCGCGCTTCGAGAACATTCAACAGCTGACAGTGCATGCGCCGTCGAGCTGTATATATACTCAAGGTCGGCGCTCGCTCGCTCAGTTGCCGCTCGTCGGTTGGTTTGTACGGCGCGTCGACGTCCAAGGTCGCGGTGAAATGAATTCCAACGAATCCACAAACACAATGATCGACGTCCCTTCGACCAGCGCCGCCCTTTCGCATACGTGTGTACGTGTTCACTCATTTAACACCCCCTCCTACAACCACGTTAACCAATTTAGCCATCGACCCAAGTAAGTCGCACTTTAACACCCCGTTAACCAATTATATGCTCCGCATCCTCCTCAGTGTTCCCCCGAGGGAAGCTGCGGGCAATTTTTTTCTTCAATTTCAGAGTGGGTCCAGCGACTAGCAGGTGGCTGTGGTGTGAGCGGAATGGAACTTGTCTTAATTCTTTTTTTTTCATTTCTGTACCAAGGTAATATATCCGCAGAGCATTTCTTTTTTTATAAATCTGCACAATATTTCTTGAGCTACATCTCATTCATCTGAACTGACCAACCGTTCGTCTCGGTGGCACAGTGGTTACAAAGCAAGGCTGCCGATACGGAAGTTACGGTTTTGATCCCGGTCTTGGTGGTCACAATTTGATGGAGTTTAGTGGCTACAGAGGTCAGTGCACTCTGAGATTTTATAAAGAGCACCACGCAGATGGTCGAAATTTCCGGATCCATCAACACGCCATGCCTCACAACCATACCGTAGCTTTGGCGCGTCGAACTTCAGGTAGTATAATGAGATTAAACTGATCGATAGATCTGATGTCTAGTACAGTGACGTCACAAGAGGGAACTCTCACTCCCTGTAAATTTGCCCCAACCGTGGCCGCTGAGTATCGACACAAAACGGTCTAACAAAAAGTGCTTCTCATGTAACATCTTGCGGTGACGGCGAAAATTCGTGCGTCTATATCGCTGCAGAGACAACTCGTTGCGCTCGGACTACACATACACAAAACGGCCTGCCGGATACCGTATCTTTACGATTAATGCTTTCTTTGCGCGCGAAAGCCATGTAGATCGCCATATTTCTGTGACTACCTCATTTCACGGACACCGTTGCAGCGGCAGTATGCGAACTATACTATACGCACGATTCAGCACACGGTTCGGATGCTGCTGGTTAGGTGGAGCTTATCGCGGGACGCGGTTCGTGTGTACTGCAGCGCATGTCGCGCCACCGCGTGTGAGGCGGTGTCGCTCGGCGAGCGAGCTCCGCTGGGCCCGCAGCTGCGTCGCATAAATGTTGCACGAACGGCCTTCTGCACCATGAAGGTTCCCGACGAACAGCTCCCGCGGTGTGTCGCATGAAACTTTCATTCCGGCTGTGAGACGCGGATGCGAACGCCAACCGACGGAATGTGCTGTCTGAACAGCTGCATCGCGCGGCCGTGTGCACAGAAGTTATAAATACACAGGCGCACATCGACGACGCTTGTTTCGCGTCCTGTGTACTACACAGGATGACGGTGCAGTGCAGCCCGCGCAGGTGGCGGTGTTGCGCAGCGCCGTTAAACGTTACGCTAGCGTCAAGTGTTACGATCAGCGAAATTGAAGGGGACACACTCATACCGCCCCTCCCCCCATTTCTCCCGGAACCCGTGCAATTTGTAGCTACAGCCTTCTACATGTACAAGTGCCGATAGGCACACGCTGCGCAAGGCTCGTTTGGTGCGTGACATTTGTAAGCAGCGTCATAGCTAAGCTCACAATAAACGTTTTTTTTTTTTGCAGACTGTTCGCTTCCATTTACTCAGTGCCAGAAAAGGCACGATCAGAACAAAGTGCCAGAACGAGGTAATGTAAGTGGTGGGGCTGATGGGGAGGGGGGATCGCTTAATATTTCGCATGTCCTTGGGCCTTATGTTATTGCTGGGAAAGTGGTGTCCGTCACTCTTGAAGCCGTCGATGACAGAAAAACTGCGTGATATCACATTCACTGCAACAGACCCTTCTATTTACAATCGTGCGCATATTCTAAGTCCAGATTAAAAGAAGGGACAAGTCAACGTGCACAAGAAATGACAAGACAGTCGTCCTCGTTTCTTAGCACCTCCAAACTTTTGTCGAACTATGCACCGACCAGCCCAAGAAGGCGTCTTGGTCAACTACATAAACCGATTTTATCCTTATAGCTCACATTGAGTGCACGTGTTATATTTTGCAAACTTCTTTTATGTCCTGCCCCGACGTGGTGGTCTAGTGGCTAAGGTACTCGGCAGCCGACCCGCAGGTCACGGGATCAAATCCCGGCTGCGGCGGCTAAATTTTCAATGGAGGTGGAAATGTTGTAGGCCATGTGCTCAGATTTGGGTGCACGTTAGAGAACCCCAGGTGGTCGAAATATCCGGAGCCCTCCACCACGGCGTCTCTCATAATCATATGTTCGTTCTGGGACGTTAAATCCCACATATCAATCATCTTTTATGTCCTGACTCATGTTTCGTGGTCCAACTACGACGGCAAAAATGCGTCCCTTGCCGGTCCTAGGCCGTCCCCACTCAGTCAAGATCCCCGATAGTTAACTCTACGCTCTTCCACGAGATAATAGCGGTGTGAACTGCACGCAGCCGGCGCAGAGAGGAAGATGAACCCTACTCTGGCTGAGATAATGTCTCTCTCGTCGTCCGGTTTTCGCCTGGCCTCTTACCAGTCGCGTAACCTCATTTACACACACACACACACACACACACACACACACACACACACACACACACACACACACACACACACACACACACACACACACGCACGCACACACACGCACACACACACACACACACACGCACACACACAACGAACAAGGCATGTCGCAGTATAGGGAAGTCCTATAAATTATCCCTATGTATGTCTGCATCTCGCGGATGATACCATCGGCGTTAGTATCAGTGCCACAACACATTGCGCACAGTGAATGACGAGCGAACTGGTTTCCCTGCGCTTTGCCTCTTCGTACAGTACACTGTACCCTTCGCGAGATAACGACAACTGTGCCAAGGCGAGTTACGATCCGTCCCCTTGTGTGGCGAGATCGAGTAGAGGAGACATTTCTGCAACAACGCAAAGCGGCTCTGCGCTCTCTTTTCGATAGTTGTTCTGGAGAATAATGTAAGGGTATAGTTTTACACACTACAACCGCGATATATTTTTGAGGCGTGGCCTAGCAATGGTACTTCGGATGGAATAATGCTTGTTGTACTTAAACGCGTACTTCTGCACTTATGCATCGTACACTGCCCAGTTGCAATGTAAATCGCGCAGATCGATTGCACTTTTCCAACAAGGGCTCCTTGAATGACACAATAATGACCTGTGGATTGTTGTGAATGTTCGTGACCCATCAAAATTACGATGGTCAAAAAGCGACGTCAGCATTGGTGCTCCCGTGCAACAGCACGTGAGATAGTTTCTCCACCTCTCTAATAAAAAAAAAGTGCACAGAAAATTCGCACTTGCATAGGATTGCGTCAGGCTGTGCCCGCGTGCCTTGTTTTTGTTTGTTAGATGGTTTGTTTCTAGTTACAGTCGTGTAGCAAGTAATTCTACGCACTTGCCGTGTGTACCTGTAGACTCGGCATCAACGCTAGCAAGTCTCATTCCCGCACTACTCTTTTGCCAGACAACGTCATGTGATCGTCCACCACGTTGATGTCAGTCGTTCTTTGACCTTCGGAACGTTAGCGAACGAGCTAGAAACGGCGTGTTAAATATATATAAAAAATAAAAGTATGACGCGGCCGGAACTGCTTCTTCTACCGCTGCAGCGTCCTTTTTCATTCTGAAGACACGTGCCGAACCGAAGCGGTGACCAAAGCGGTAATCCCTTACCTCCCATGACCACCCCAATTTTTTTTTCCTCAAATTTCAATCATTGTGCCTGAACGTTCACCTGAAACGCAGCGGCGCATTCTCTGCAACGCTACCCGCTGGCTGTCTTTCCATACTTCAGAAAGCTTCGGCAGCGATTCGAAGCAAAAGTAAATCGAACTTCGGGGGCATACTGTACTCCTCTAAATTTCTTTCACTGCACTCTTTTTATTTCATTTGCCGCCAGGTGCCCTGACCAGTGTTGTAAGCACCTTTCGCGCGGAGTGCATATTCGCGTTTCAGCTTACGCGAATGTTTAGAAACGAAGGCGGAGCAGGAGGAGTGTGAAGAGGAGGATAACAGTGAAGGGGGGCATTCTGATTGGTTCCTCCGTCGGTCGGGTCACCCTGAAAAGCGTACGCCGCTGCGTTTCGCACGCGATACGGCCATTTCTAGCGGTGGTTCGGGATTTCTTCAGACGTTACATGGCTACAGCTGCGAAAAAGGAATCAAACAAAACGATTAAAATAAACTGGACTGCCTAAATGAAATTTGTTATTTTGCTACTCTTGGCTGATTGAATGTGTATGTCCATGTATTTTACGCCGCTTCGCGATTTGCAGCAACTTCGCTGAAGCCTTCTTTTACGCGCGTGCGTGCTCGTGTGTGCGTGACAGCGAAGCATTGCGTCGTCGTGAAAAGGATGAGAAAAATCTTGTTTTGTTTCTCCATCAGTAAGCCAAACGCGCACAAAACGCTGTTAATCGACGTCACATAATGAATGTACGTTTCAATCGCTGACCAGTGGGGAATAGAGAACACGAACTATATAGATACTCCATTACTTTTCGTGGTCTGAAAATGCTCTTTTGATGTGCCCCTTACGTGCTCGAATACCCTTAGATGCAGTGATGTTTGGCGAGGGTTTTTGTCGTCATGCGTTCGAACATCTATCTGCCTTTGGCGTGATTGTTCCCTAATATTAAACTTCAATGCTTATTTCACAAGCCTTGAGGCTGTAACGTTCATGATAAGACAGACAGACAGACAGACAGACAGACAGACAGACAGACAGACAGACAGACAGACAGACAGACAGACAGACAGACAGACAGATAGATAGATAGATATATAGATAGATAGATAGATAGATAGATAGATAGATAGATAGATAGATAGATAGATAGATAGATAGATAGATAGATAGATAGATAGATAGATAGATAGATAGATAGATAGATAGATAGATAGATAGATACGAGTGGATGAATGAATGCGGTACGGCCGAATTCATATTTATGTTGAGAGCTGTGAATTTCTCACAAACCCTGAAAATTGACCGTCGATGCCTGAACGACTGATGGAGAAAAATCACTAGATTACTAAACGACGTCATAGTGACGTCACAGATCAAATACATTGGTGGCCTCAAATGCTGACGTCATCACACAACATCGCCGCTTGGTGAAAGGTGGGTTGATCTCGGAGGCCATGCAAAACCAGGTAAGGCGGAGAAAGCTAGCAATGCCTCCGATCTCGGAGGCTGTGCGGACCCACGTTAGGAGCAGGAAGCTTTCAGAGGGAGAGGAGGATTAATGCATCGATTAAGAAAGACACTCGGATTTCTCTTTCTAATAGCCTTACGCGAATTTATTAAAACTGTAGTGATCAAGGGCTGATAAGGCGAATATGCTGATAGAAGTAAATTAGAATGCATTTTCAATGTTCATCGTGGGCCCCTCCATCTATGTACGAATTAAATATTTTACCTAGAGCTGTGCACGGGCCGCATTTTTCAGCCCGACCTGGGCCCGCTGTCCCTGTCTAAGGCCCGCTTGAGCTCGACGTTAGAAGTCTGCGAACCCGCCCGGCCCGACCCGACGTATACAAGAACAATTGTCCGAGCCCGCCCCGGTGTGGCCTCATAGTATGAAGGTTTCGTAGTCAAGGTGTCGGTTTATGATAATGTGGCAATGTTTTCATCACGTCAAAGTGAAACATTAGCAAGTGACACACGACAGTCGCTATATGCAACAATTACAAGTTGTCGTGTAAAAATAGGCTGCCCAGTGACGCGGGTTTCAGTGAAGTGCGCCGCTCCTGCGTCCCATGTCATGCCAAACTTAAGATCGATTCGCTGGTCGCTTTGGTGTAGCCCCAACTGTCAATATCTTTTTCGCAAATATAATAAGCTTGTAATAATTAGACTGTTTGCCCTTTCAGGACTTCAGTACCCGAGATGTGGAGAGATTATTCCACGTATAGGCTTAACATAGAAGTCATCTTGTGTGACTTCGACCTCTCTTTGCGTTTAAAAGTGGCTAAAGGAAGAGTGAACTGAGAAACGAGGGGGGGGGGGGGGGGGTCGCGGAGGTGGCGCTACTCAAGTGAAAATTCACAGTTCGGGCACAGCGTCTATATTTTGGGCTTGATTCACGCTTTTCATTTGGCACGGTCAGCCCAGCAAACAACAATGTATCCCAAGCCTGCTCTTTCGGGCAACCCTGTGCCGTCTTTATTCGACCGCGGTTGTTGCAGGTGTTGATAGTATATTAAGTCGAAAAACGAAAATAATCACTGTCGCAGCTTAGCGGCAAAGGAGTCGCGTTGTTAAGCTAGAGGACACAGGTTAGATTCCCTGCCGCAGCAGTGTCATTTTCCTGGGTTGAAATGCATACACATCCTCATGATTTTAAGACACTTGTAAAGAAGCCTATAGGTGGCCAAGATTGGGTCGATGTCCCGTTGCACAGCGGGACTCGTAATGATATCATGGCTTTGGATCATGAAACACCGGAATAACGAAAAAATAAAAATCCCGGAGACATGAACAACTCGTTGCGCTGATGCCGACCTTATGTGACGGAATCACCGATTGACCGAAAGCGTGCTTCGAAAAGCAGGTTGCAGTCATGCAACTAGATTGAGTGCATCGCCCTATTTGTATTGGCCGCAAACCTCGCCAGCAAATGTCAGCCACTTGGTGTGATCAATTTTAGAGGTCCTGTATGGGCGGACAGGTGCGGGTCAGGTAGACATAAAAATAAAACACGAAACAAGTATCACTAGGGGCTACTCTGCTCGCGTTTCGCTGTTGAAAGCGGGCATTGAATAAGCCGTTTGTCTCGTTGTTGAAGACATATGTGGTCGTTTGTCATGTTCACCTTCTGTAAACGGATCGTATACTTAGTATTTGGGCAAGTTAATGTCGTCTGGCTGGGAACCTGGCTGTAACGAAAAGATAATTGATTGCGTGGTTATCGGCCAGCTCCTATTTCAGTCACTACTCGGCAGTGAGTACGATCAGGTGTACATGCCAGCGATAAGCATGTATAGAGGAGCAGAGAAAATAGGGAAGCGAAAGGCGGGGAGGTTAATCCAATAAAGATGTTGAGGTACATGCCCTCTCGCGAGCGATATGGACTGCGAGACGTGCATATAGCATTTGAACAGCGACCATTACGTAGCTGTTTGTGTTTTCTTTTTTTCTTGTCTTTAAGTGGCACTAACGAGGGACACTCGTGTTGCCCTTCGATTTACTTCCTGTCGAACTCTTACTTCCAGATTTCCGATTGTTCAGGAAGTGCGCTTTAATATACGACTCTTGTACGAAATATATAGTTCTGGCTCACGTTAAGAGCTATGTTGAGTACATATCTAACGTTTACTTTGCAGCTAGATGGCCCCTACTTTATGAATGCTTTATTAGTTTTTGTGTGTAGCATTGTTTCTGTTTGTATACTTTTTTCCGATGTATAACACGTGCGCTGCTGGTTTGCATAAGTTTCGATAAGTTTTTTGTTCCAATGCAAAGCACCTGCGTTGCTGGTTTAAACTTTCTTGTGGTTTACTTTGCTTTTGCCATTTTGTTGTCACAGTGAACATGGAGATGTGGGGCGTTGAAAAACTGTTTTTATACAGCTTTTTTCCTGCCCCACCTACTTAATATACTGTACAACTCTACGTGGTAAATAAACTCAGCTCAACTCAACACACACGAAGGCTGTACATGCACACTCGCGTACCATGCACGGGCACACATTCGCACAAGGTGACACAAATGCGTGCATACATACATACATACATACATACATACATACATACATACATACATACATACATACATACATACATACATACATACATACATACATACATACATACATACATACATTCATAAATACATACATACATACATACATACATACATACATACATACATACATACATACATACATACATACATACATACATACATACATACATACATACACACATACATACATACATACATACATACATACATACATACATACATACATACATACATACTGTTGCGCGTCGTGGCGACCGCAGTCTGCGGGTAGCGGGGCCGGTCGCCGTCGCTCCGTCAAGCCAAGGACTAGGGGAGAGCTTTGAGCAAACGTAACGGATTTATTTACATCTTTACAGTGAGTTGTCGAGATGAAGACAGAAGAGAAGAGAAGAGAGTTGGGCGCGTCGCTGCACGCCATTTTTGTTGACCCCCGTTCCCTAGGTCCCTAGGTTGGGGATCACTACACAAAACAATGCGGACCAATGGTGATGTGGAAGTTCCTCTCAATGAAGTACCGCCCGTCGTGTATGTTCATAGAGGCACAACACTGGCTTGCACATACATACACACCCTTGCTACTAGTCGCAGCGCTGCCGTAGAACAGGGAGGGGGAGAGCGGAAGACGCACGGGCGCCTCGACCCCTTTGGTGCCGGCCTCGCTCTGCGTTCCCACGGGAAGATCTTAGCGCGCCCTTTCGGGAGGTGCCAGGTTCGTGGAATCCTCTGGGGAGAGCCCTTTGACTAGCGCCGTCGTTGTCTGCTGGTTAACGCGCTAACGATGCGTGGCCCAGGCGGGAGATACAGCGGGGGCTCCATAACCCTCTTTGGCAACATTCCACACTGTTGGCGCCGCTGTCAATCAGCGGGCGCTGTCTCGTGTAGTCGGCCCCTGTTGCTTCCTCCGTCCAGCCGTGGTGAGACTATCCTTTTGGCACTAATCCGGCGTGGCAAATGACCCGCTGGGTCAAGGCATAGCTTGATCGCTACTGCTCCTCCGCCGACGGTAAGATCTCGGACGTCGGGTAGTATCAGCTGCTCGACGGGAGAGATCACAGTAACCGCAGTCTCCCAACACCATTGAAAACACAAAGACCAACCGCTAGAACCAGCAAGCGCCGGCAATGAGTTTTCGGCAACCAGGCCGGTCTTTCAAATGTGCCACAATGCACCTACGCTTTTTTTTCTTAAATGGCAACCACACTAATACTCTTGCTCATAGCTAAAAACTTCGATTACTCAAAAGACCACTTAAAACCATACCGAAAAACGTCCCTCAACGTTCGGTATAACATAACGCTCAGCTAAAGAATTCACCTGATCCCTGAGCACATACTAAAATAATAAGGGTAATGCAACTCATGTACTAACACGCTCATTTGATGAATGCAGTTTCATGTCAGCCCATGTTTTTAAAGAACGCACAAGACTTTGCTGTGCGCTCTAGCACGACATCTTACTCTCATCCAAGGAGCGCTAGCATACCAACACGCACCTAACCATAGGCGATATCTCTCTCACCTAGGTATCCTTAAACCCTCATCTGAACGTAAATTTTCTCAAGGAACAAACGCAATGAACAATAACACTTGATGTCGTACACGTCAGGAGCGCGTAACAAAACCTGCATAAGTTTTATGCTAAATATCCGGTACCGAACAATTTTAAAACACGAGCATTTCGAAAATCGCATTTGGTTTTATTCTAAGACCTTCTTTTAAGAATGCTCATTTACTTTTTTAAGATGGTCGACAATCTCGCGCTACAGTCCGGCTCCGCTTTCAGAACTAGCGGGGCGTACAAATTTTCAATTACGACTGACGCGCTCTTATATCAGAGAAGCTCATTACACACAATAGGCTGACTGATGCGGGTCACTGCTTCCGCATAACGCTTAATAATTTAACCCGAAGCCCTCACAAAGTTTACAAAAAGCATTGAAGTGAAAAACTAACTAAACAAACTAGCCGGAGAGATGACAAAAAGGAATATTACTTTAAAACCAAAATAAGCAAACAAACATGCTTCCCAGTAAATTCCTGTGTCACCTTCTCCAGCTTACAGTCGGCCCTCACTTCAATCGCACACGCGCCGGTCGCGGACTTGCCGGATTTCGAGAACTCCCGAGTCTACAACGAGCACGTGCTTCCAGCTGAACAGCAGCGTTACGCCTCATTCGCGATTTCGGCGGGCTTCGGTCAGCCCGGCGGAGGGGATTCGAGCAACGCGTGGGAAAGAGTGGCGATGTCCTCTTTGGGCTCACTCCCGTGCGGCGTTTAGCTACTGTGGCTTTTCTTGTAGGACCCCTTTGATACCCCTGTCCGCTCAAAGCCTTAAACCTCTTCCGCGAATTCTGTCGCGAGGATGCGCGCTGTGGCCTACCACTTCGCCGCTGGCGTTTTGCTGCACGACACAAAGGCCTCCCGGGCGAACTGGCCGATAACCCGCTCTTCCGTCGTTCACCCCGCTGATTGCTACCTCCTTCATTCCTTTGCCTTGTCGCTCGCGTACGCTTCCCTCTTTTACGGCGACGTCTGCGACTGACCTGTCCCGCACTGCTTTGAAATTCATCAGTGGTTTTTACAGCTCAAGGGCGCACCATGAAACTTGCTGTGGACGGAATCGCAAGACTGCCGCTCTACACGAGATACGATTTGCGAATCCGCTGTCTTTTTATTTTTCGTCCGGCGGCACGGACACGTGCAACGCAGTTTTGACGCTGCTCCAAAGCTCCTGGTCCTACCTGCTACGGTAAAAGATTTTGTGTCTTTTTCCCGCGAAGCACTTTTTTTCTCTCTCGCGGATTTTCGACGTCTCTTGCGTCTGCGCCGCTTCTTGCGACTCGTTTCCGAGCTTCCCAATCGCACCTCCAGCTCGTTAACACTCTCACTGCTCCTGTCTGCTGTCTCATCCACGCAGTCTTAATGATTTTCGACCGAATCATATTTCTGTTCACACACTGCACTGGCGGACAAGTTAACACAAAAAGGAACAATGCAGTTCTTTGAACAATCTCGCTGGCATTCTTGGGAGCTATCTGCAACCGCGTTGTTGCCCTAACTCTCTACTTTGGCTGCTTCTCCTGAGCTTTCTCTGGTGTTCTTGATTACTTCAACCTCATTTGCAAGATCCACCGTCGCGACAAACACAGTTGAGGTCTGTCCCAGCCTTTCTACAGCTACCCTAGCTGTTTCACTAACAGCTAACTGGCACAGCACCTCGTCGCCCTCGCTCTGGCCTTCGTCGGCCTCTCTACTCAGTGCAGCATCTTTCGCAGCACTCGAATTCGGTTCTTCATTGAACCTGCTGCTGTCTTTAAACGTGCTAGCCTTCTTTAAAGCTCTGGGCTGCACCTCGCACTTCTCGTGCGCTACACTTGCGGATGGCTGAATCTTCCACCGCGTTGCCTCGACTTTTTGTTCCGACAGTTCAATCTCTAGGCTGAGTGTCAAGCTCTTCACCTCGCTCCCGTTTTTCTATCTCCCATTTTCGCTCACTATTCACCTTGGTGCTATGTGAGACACGCGGACCCCTCTCAGGCTTGGTTTTAATACCAGCACACCGTCGCGCGTTCTTCAACGGAGCCTTCGTGAGCTTGTACTCAATTTGCTTTCTGTCAACTCTGATGCCGAAGCACCGCAGTAAGGCTGCCTTAGCTACATTGTAATTATTGAACTCCTCCTCGGAAAGGTACCCTATTCTACCCATTAAGTCACACGGAAGGACACTCAATAAGGCGATAGACCAATAGTCTTCGTCGAGCCCTAGGTCTGTGCAAACATTCTCGTAAGAGCTTAGGTAACTCTCTATATCCTCGCCCTCTTCGAATGCATGGATCCTCGAATTTACTTGAGACCATCTAAGGCACTGTATTGATCTTCTTGTCTCTTCCTGTTCTACTCTTAGGCTTTCCTTCCACTGCTCTCTCTCTTGCTCTCGCCTTTCCTGACGCTCCTGTTCCTCACGCTTTTTCTCGCGCTCCTGTTCCTGTTGCTTTTGAATCTCGTTCCACGTTTCTTTAATATCTTCACTGCTCAGATTCAAGCCATCGATAGCGCTAACAATTGCGTGTTTCTTCATCCCCGCATCTACTTCTGCTCCCAGCTCCCAGCTGCTCCCAGCTGTTGAAAGCGGGCATTGAATAAGCCGTTTGTCTCGTTGTTGAAGACATATGTGGTCGTTTGTCATGTTCACCTTCTGTAAACGGATCGTATACTTAGTATTTGGGCAAGTTAATGTCGTCTGGCTGGGAACCTGGCTGTAACGAAAAGATAATTGATTGCGTGGTTATCGGCCAGCTCCTATTTCAGTCACTACTCGGCAGTGAGTACGATCAGGTGTACATGCCAGCGATAAGCATGTATAGAGGAGCAGAGAAAATAGGGAAGCGAAAGGCGGGGAGGTTAATCCAATAAAGATGTTGAGGTACATGCCCTCTCGCGAGCGATATGGACTGCGAGACGTGCATATAGCATTTGAACAGCGACCATTACGTAGCTGTTTGTGTTTTCTTTTTTTCTTGTCTTTAAGTGGCACTAACGAGGGACACTCGTGTTGCCCTTCGATTTACTTCCTGTCGAACTCTTACTTCCAGATTTCCAATTGTTCAGGAAGTGCGCTTTAATATGCGACTCTTGTACGAAATATATAGTTCTGGCTCACGTTAAGAGCTATGTTGAGTACATATCTAACGTTTACTTTGCAGCTAGATGGCCCCTACTTTATGAATGCTTTATTAGTTTTTGTGTGTAGCATTGTTTCTGTTTGTATACTTTTTTCTGATGTATAGCACATGCGCTGCTGGTTTGCATAAGTTTCGATAAGTTTTTTGTTCCAATGCAAAGCATCTGCGTTGCTGGTTTAAACTTTCTTGTGGTTTACTTTGCTTTTGCCATTTTGTTGTCACAGTGAACATGGAGATGTGGGGCATTGAAAAACTGTTTTTATACAGCTTTTTTCCTGCCCCACCTACTTAATATACTGTACAACTCTACGTGGTAAATAAACTCAGCTCAACTCAACACACACGAAGGCTGTACATGCACACTCGCGTACCATGCACGGGCACACATTCGCACAAGGTGACACAAGTGCGTGCATACATACATACATACATACATACATACATACATACATACATACATACATACATACATACATACATACATACATACATACATACATACATACATACATACATACATACATACATACATACATACATACATACATACATACATACATACATACTGTTGCGCGTCGTGGCGACCGCAGTCTGCGGGTAGCGGGGCCGGTCGCCGTCGCTCCGTCGAGCCAAGGACTAGGGGAGAGCTTTGAGCAAACTTAACGGATTTATTTACATCTTTACAGTGAGTTGTCGAGATGAAGACAGAAGAGAAGAGAATAGAGTTGGGCGCGTCGCTGCACGCCATTTTTGTTGACCCCCGTTCCCTAGGTCCCTAGGTTGGGGATCACTACACAAAACAATGCGGACCAATGGTGATGTGGAAGTTCCTCTCAATGAAGTACCGCCCGTCGTGTATGTTCATAGAGGCACAACACTGGCTTGCACATACACACACACCCTTGCCACTAGTCGCAGCGCTGCCGTAGAACAGGGAGGTGGAGAGCGGAAGACGCACGGGCGCCTCGACCCCTTTGGTGCCGGCCTCGCTCTGTGTTCCCACGGGAAGATCTTAGCGCGCCCTTTCGAGAGGTGCCAGGCTCGTGGAATCTTCTGGGGAGAGCCCTTTGACTAGCGCTGTCGTCGTCTGCTGGTTAACGTGCTAACGATGCGTGGCCCAGGCAGGAGATAGAGCGGCGGCTCCATAACCCTCTTTGGCAACATTCCACACAGTTGGCGCCGCTGCCAATCAGTGGGCGCCGTCTCGTGTAGTCGGCCCCTGTTGCTTCCTCCGTCCAGCCGTGGCGAGACTATCCTTTTGGCACTAATCCGGCGTGGCGATTGACCCGCTGGGTCAAGGCATAGCTTGATCGCTACAATACATACATACATACATACATACATACATACATACATACATACATACATACATACATACATACATACATACATACATACATACATACATACATACATACATACATACATACATACATACATACATACGGGGGGGTGAGACTTAGTCATGATTAGGTAGGAGAACCTCAGTGAGCTCAGAAACAACCGAATCGTTCATTTTCGATGTCGCATTCATTCCCTTTCATACGTGTAAGAAAGACTCTCAGAATGTTCTGGAAATACCTCTATGGCACCTACTATTATCATGTTCAATATCTCCATCCTAAGCAGTTTGTCACAATTACTTCTATATGAAGATTTTTTTTTTCCTGATCGGCGTGCCGAAGCTTAATTTCGCCCAAGGCGCTGTTTTCAGGCTGTCCGCGGCACGTAGTGAATGTCTGGCCACGTTTTTTTTTCTTTTGTTCAGTTTCTTCGCCCTAACTCGTGCTCGATTGGGTCCTCGCAACGGAACGCGTTTCTAGTGCGATGAATTCGCGGAATCGGACAGTGCGTGGCCTTTCACGGATTTTAATTTCCGTTCGCCGCTAGGCTAGAAGATTAGCCTATAATACACTTCGCCGTATAGGTGCGCTCGTCTAGATGACAACTTTTTCTTCCCCCTTTCTTCCACTGCTTTGAAAGGTGATGAAAAAAAATGAATTCTAGATATATGTAATCAAACTTCAGCTGTTAAGGTAAAATCTTGTCTTAGACATCTAGCATAACAACTCAAAGCAAGTACGAAGGCATCGATAATCTTGCAGACATTTTTGTTAATTAGTTTGCGGGGGTAACTTTCTACGCACATGTAAATTCGAGATTAGGCGCCAAATAGGAACGGTAACAACGAATAACGAAGTTCCCGCTCCCACGTGGCAGCCTTTTGTAAAACCTGTATAATCGACAATTGCCGAGGAGGTTCCCGACTGACCAAACGGAAGTATACGACGCACTGATAACATATGGTTTCACCGCTAGCTCGACTTCGTTGAGTGGTCTGTCATAAAGCTGGTGGTATAATGGCTCTTGCTGGGACAACCACTGCAACGCTTCTGCATTACGTGGCTCGGACCTATCGCAGTTTCTAAGTCTGTATCGCCGTGTCAGACCGTGGGCAGGAGAGTAGGAGGTTATATTTACACACATATTGCACTTATGTCCAGAAGCTAACTCACTGAACTGTGTGAAAAAAAAATGCACTCAGAATCTTTCTACTTACTGAATAAAGCTTGTTCGTCGTCACCATCACCTCAACTGTTCCAAGTTACGGATAGTGCAACAAATTCACAACGTTCCCGTTTGCGAGCCTTTCACTGAGTTCATTTCGCCCTCGCGAAAGCGTGCAGTTAAGACCATAAAAAAGAGTCGTCAGGAGGCCTTCAAGAAAACCAGTACAAATTAGAAACACACCGATCTTTGAACTATAGCTATACGCCTAAATGGTTTCCAGGTGTCACCATGTTCGTGCTGAAGTGCCGTCGTAGCATGCAGAAGAAGTGTTGGCATCAACTTTGAAAGCCATGACAAATAAGTCAACTTCATCTACATCTAATAGCTTTCGCATTAATCTGATAGCGTTAAGTCACCACATCGATGTTAATGCTTTTTTTTCAGTGTTCACTTTATTTACTTGCTTGTTCGTTTTCTGGCGTGACGTGCTTGTTTTGTCATGAGCCGTGATGGTGCTTTCTTAACGTGCACGTCGTGTAGCAGCTCGGTGCCTGGAAAGAAAAAAACAAACACGCAAAAACCACATGCAAAAAGAATGAGCTTCTTGTGCGGACTTGTCTGTCTATAAGGCGCGGCGCACGAGTATACGACTTGCGAAAAATTGCCGCCTTTGCGACGTTGTCGTTCGTTGTCGCGGCGTCGTTCGTACTTCCGCGGCCTCGCGTACTCTTTTATAACTTTATGCGACGCGCTCTGTCGGTCGTTTTATATTAAAAGTGCGACGGAGCGAATTCGCGCGTCCAGAAACCAGCGCCGTTTTGCGCCCCAATTTTGGGGCTTGCCGAGCAATTTCCCGCGCACTGGCTTCAAGCACCCCCCCCCCCCCTTTAGCTCCTTTGTTTTATTGTTTCTTTCCCACGCATTCTTTTTGTACTTTTCATACGGGTGCAATATATATATATATATATATATATATATATATATATATATATATTTCTGCCTTTTGTAAAAGCAAAAGGGCGTTCAAGGATATTGATCACTAAAGGACCGCGCTGTTTAGCGGCTTCAACCGCTGCGAGGATCACGAAGCGTTTAGTGTTCGCAGGAAGATCCTGCACTGGCTTATCGTCTCATTTTGCGAAAAGCGCGCGTACGGGCAGGCACTTTAGGAGGTCCGCGCGCCCTAATTTTCCTGTAGGTTATAGACGCGCGGCTCGAAAAAATATGTGCAGCGTTAAATGCACGCTCAAGCCTTGGGGGCGCCCATATTTCGCGCCGTATAGCGCCCCCGTAAATCCCACTTGACTTTCGAGAGCCGGGACAGCGGGGATTTGTGCTACACGACCAAACGGGCGGGCGCGTTTCTATATAAATTGCCCCAAAACGATGCATTGTGTCTGCGAGGATTACGCCGGATATCGTTCTCTTCCTTCTATCGTTTTCATGTAACCAGCTTTTCTTTCTTTTTCTTGCGAGGTTAGATAGTCGATCGAAACACGGAGGATTTGTAATTTGTATACGAGCATTTCGCATGTATTGAACGCATGGCTTGTCACAATAACTCACCGTATACACCCACTCTCACTCATTTGAAAGTGGTGAGTGTGAGTGAGAACTAACGTGAGCGGCAACCGATGAGTGGGAGTGGACGTGAGTAAGAACGTCTTAGCGTGAATATAGTCGTGAATGTGAATGCTGCAAGTGAGCACTCATGAGTGTGAGTAGTGTTGAGTGTGAACGTGAGTGAGTACTCACGAGTGGAAGTAGTCGCGATTGAACGCTTATTAAAAGTGAAATGCCTAAACGCCTCCCCAAACGCGAAAAATTGACCGCCGACCGACGTAGGTGCGAGGAATGCAAAAAAAAAAAATCCTCATCGATGGCATAGAGTTTCTTAATATTCACTAGAGGGAACTCTGGCGCTAGTGTCTATGGGAGCTGCAGCGCAAGGCGCTTCAGCGAGCATGGGAATGATGGGTGGTACACACATTTGCCTAATTTTCGTACTTCTGGCCTGCTTTTGGCTCCGTGCGTGTTGTTGTGGCTTGAAGCTGTTTTCTCACGAAACAAAAATCAGCAAATGTTCAGCGATTGCGCTTCACCACCCTATTTTTTCGAGCTACCTTTCCAAATTGGGTCACGAAGTTCAAAAGGGTTGAATCTTTCTTTCAAAACAAAATAGAAACACAGCAATAAACGAAGCCGCAAGTACGATTCGCCGCCCGCAAGTACGAAGACTAGGCAAATGTGTGTTCAGCGACCATGGCATCATTGCCATGGTCGCTGAACGATCGCAGCGCCAGAGTGCCCTCTAGTTAATTTTGAGAAACTCTATGATCGATGGGATACTGTCCATGGAGGTTCCTAAAATAATTAAAGGGGACTCTGATGCTGCGATAGTTCAGCGACCATGGGAATCATAGTATAGTACACGGATTTGCCGAATCTTCGTACTCGCGGACGGCGAATCGCACTTGTGGCTTCGTTTATTGCTGTGTTTTGGTTTTGTTTTGAAGAAAATAACCAACACTTTTGAACTTCGTGACCCGATTTCAAATGGTAAGCCTGGTGGTAAAGTGAAACTGCTGAACATTTTCTGATTTTTGTTTCGTGACAAAACAGGTTAAAGCCACGAGAACCCAAACTAAACCGTAAGTACGAGGATTAGATAAATCCGTACACTATAGCCATCATTCCTATGCTCTCTGAAGCGCCGTGCGTCGCAGCTCCCATAGACACTAGCGCCAGAGTTCCCTACAGTGTATATAGGAGTCTCTATAATACCGTCACCCCGTGACCTCGTTATGACGTCACATAACTGTACATGATATGGTGACGCGATCACGTGACGTCGTCGTTTGATCAAAGGTGACGCGATCACGGAGTCTGTGCAAAACCGAAACCACATTGAGTGCAGAAAGTTTCAGGAAGGCTATTTATTCAGCCACCGTGGCTTTATTTATTTTTCTCCTGGACTAAGGAGCACTCCCACCTCAGGGTGACACCGGGCAACGCTCGAGGCACTGTTTCAAAATAAACGTTTACTTCTCTCTCTCTCTCTCTCTTTCTCTCTTTCTCTATCCTGTTTGCGAGTTTTTTGTTTACCTCGAGCCTTAGAGTTTCCTGAATAAACACTAGAGGGGACTCTGGCAGTAGTGTCTAATCGAGCTGCAATTCATGGCGCTTCAGTCAGCATGAAAATGACGCGTACAGGGGTTTGCCTGATTTTCGTATACGTTCGGCTCTGGTTGGCTTCGCGTGGCTTCAAGTTGCTTTGTCACGAAACGACAATCAGCAAATCTTCAGGAGCTGCACTCTAGTACTTTTAACATTTTAGCCTCATTATTTCAAATAGGCTCACGATCTTTATAACCATCCATTCGTTCCTTTGAAACAAAACTGAAACACCGCAACAAACGAAACCACAAGTGCGAATCGCCGCCCACATGTACGATGATTACGCAAATTCGTGTACTGCCCTAGCTCATTCGCGTGTTCGGCGAACGGTCGTAGCGCCAGAATCCCCTCTGGTTAATTTTAGGAAACTAGATCACAAAGCATTATCGATTAGGCCGTAGGTCTTTTCCATGAAAGTTGTCTAAACCACAGGCAATCTCCCTTTGCATGCTTCAGACGGGAACATACCCTAGCCTCATAACCTATATAGCCATTGCTCCGATATTTCAGAACTTTGTCCGGACTGTTGCAATCGCATTGATTTAAGCCACATGCTCTGGAGGTGCCCCTTCTTACAAGGAAAAAAATCTAGAATTTTCCCAAAAATGCCTTTCATTTAATGCTCAAGAGTGCTCATGCAACAACTCAAGGCTATCCAGAAGGCCCATGATGCGGCAGTGAGGCTACAGGCCTCCCTTTCCCTACGTGGAAGCGATCCTACCCCTATGAAATGAGGGTGAGATCCTTCAGGACTGCGTTTGCATCGTTTGCGAAGCCGGGAGCCGTGTCGAGTTATACCCTACAGCGCCCGTGATACACTGTAACGGTTCTGGTCATACAGCCCGCTGTAGACTTGATTTCGCAATGGCCAGTCGTCGACGCAAGCCTACTATACGTTTATGCTGGGGACCAAGCTCGCGCATAATAGTGCGCAGTGCAGAGCGATCAGGACTCCGCTTATTGTTCCCATTATCTTATTCCGCGACGCTGTGGCCCGCAATGCACGCTTTTTGCTCCTCCTTTTCTGTAATCGCATATGTGTTGCCTAGTTATGGAGTTCATTCCTCTTTTTTCCTGTATATATATGTTCTCACTCATGCCATTACGTAGGTAGTTAGGTAATGTATTAACATGGTTCCTAATTGTATATAGTCTTTATATATAGAAGAGTGGTTCTGTTATAATGTTTTCCGAAAGCGTGCATATGCGTAAATTAATGAACTCTTTACTGAATTGCGTGGTGGTTACTGTTAGAAATTGGGATGTCTCATTATGTTATGCAGCCCATGGAGGAGCAGGGTATAAAATAATAGAATGGACGAGAGAATCGAACCAATGCCTGGGCCGGCGTCTGCGTCCGCCATTGATGATGGAGTTATTGGCTGGCTGAATCATCGCTCTGCTTTGAGGCTTGCCGTGCCTCCACTCTTGCACCCGGGCTTGTGGAATCCTGTCGCGATTGTTTCTAGTGCCCCCACTCGCTCAATGGCAAAGCGTTGTCATGGCTGCCTGCGCAATCATATTTGGGAGGTGTTATCCGAGTCGCATGTGGGAGGTACCAGACAGGATAACTAACTGGATTCCCAGAGAAGGGAAGCGGGTTAGGGGGAGACAGAAGGTTAGGTGGGCAGACGAGATTAAGAAGTTTGCGGGTATAAATTGGCAGCAGCAAGCACAGGACCGGGTTAACTGGCGGAACATGGGAGAGGCCTTTGTCCTGCAGTGGACGTAGTCAAGCTGATGATGATGATTATGATGATCCGAGCCGCTAGCCAATAAGCTTCTGCTCTTGCAGCAGTCATGCAGAGTGTGCAATGAGTCACTTTGCGACAGCAGAGGCGCGGTCAAAATTTGCAATGAAAATAACGAATTCTCTTTCTTCCTCTCTTTCGCGGGTACGGATAGAAGAATTAGGGGGAGGGGGTTCATCGCTTGGTGTTTTGTAGGTGCGTACCGCTTGCGCACATGCTTAGTCAAAACAGACATGTGATCTACTTTCTGAAATAATAGTTGAAGAGTCACTAAACAAGACCACCAGGAACGCACACGCCTATGAGTATGCCTATAAGATTGCAGGGTAAATTGCGTATGTCTCTGTTTGAAGCTGAACTTTGAGTTTTATTAACTCTGCCAGGTAATGCTCCTAATAATAATGCTCTTGAAGGATACACTGGAAGCATAAACCAGTCTGAGGTTGCTCTTTCGCGCCGCTCCAAATTGCTAGTGCAAACTCCCTTCGTGGTTGGCCATGAGAGCGTCGTAAAGTTCGCCTGTGTGATGACATCAAGCTATCACAGCGCGAAGCGGCCTTTCTTGCCTTCTTCGTCTTCCAGAGATTTGGTCACTGTCAGGCGAGACAGATACGCACCCCTCGAGCGAAAACCGATGAGAGCCACCGAGAGGCGCTCCTATCAAGTTGCTTCTAAGGAGCTGTTGTACGCTGTCATTGAAAGCTGCGAAACGGGAACGCACGATTAGTATAAGAAGAGAGCCTCGATAACGGAAATACTCGGAAGTACCCTATGCATCCGCCTTAGTGGATTCGAAGGTGGAGTCAGAATTCTTCTTTGTCTTCTGAGCTGATGTCTTGCTTTACCCCCGCCCTTCTCCGAAAGTTTTGGGTCGCTAACCTGGTATTGCGATACCTTGAGGATCAGAAGCGTAGTAAGCTTTCTGGGCTCTCTTTCTTGCCACTGTTTCCACTTCAGTTACTGGGTAGCAAACAGGATACAAACGTCCCTCCTCCTCCTCCTCCTCCTCCTCCTCCTCCTCCTCCTCCTCTTTCTTCTTCTTCTTCTTCTTCTTCTTCTTCTTCTTCTTCTTCTTCTTCTTCTTCTTCTTCTTCTTCTTCTTCTTCTTCTTCTTTTCCTCCTCCTCCTCTCCGCACCTCATCTTGACTTTCACGGCCTCCGAGATCAAGCCACCACTTGACCGCGTAATGACGTAACCTCGTGACGTCAAATTATCCGACGTCACAGTGAGGTTGCCTATTCTTGTAATATGTGACGTTATGATGACGGCTTAGCTTGAAGATGATTTTTTATATCACTCGTGTTAACGCCGCCGACAGGAGACGCCGACGTGGGACGCCGGTCAGTTTTTGCGCTTGATGAGACGCCGTAACAATACTGATTGTTGGCCTAGTTGGTACTTGCTTACTGACATGATTTGGCCGCAAATAATGCACGCACAAAGTAAAGAAACACTCAACAACAAGCTCCGGAAGTGCCGCTTGTGCTTGTCGTTGAGTGTTTCTTTACCTTGTGCGTGTATTATTTGCGGCCACATCATGTCTGTATGAGACGCCGAACCGCTTCATAAATTATCATGCAAATGTGTGGATTACACGTCCAGGTAACGTTGTACAGCTATAGGTCTGTTAAACTTCGGGATGTTCAGACCACGGGAACAGCCGGGGTCTTAGTTGCATTGTCACGTGCAAATAAATAATAACGCTAGAGAAGTGCACGAAAGCGCATTTAGCCACGACCCACGCCTATCTCCGTGCGTGCACCGTCGTGTGAGTCCTCATTTATTTGTGCTACTGTACTGCCAAGAAATTCCATTCCAACAAGTCTGCTTTGAATTAACAAGGGGTTTGTGTCGCGATGGGTCCGCCCCCACTACCTGTATGTGCGTGATTGTATGTCAACGCGTGTATGTAAATGCGCATAAACTGCAAAACGTTTTGGGGGAAGAGCCCTCACCCCACTCAGCCTGACGATAGTTATAGCGCGAGAACAAAACGACGACACAGAGACAAGAAGGACACGAAAGACACCTCTGCCACCTCGCTCAGCCACCACTCAGCCACTCGCTCGCTATAGGCGTGTGCTTTCTTCCCTTCCTTAGACACTGCAGACCTTCTCGCTCTGTGTACTTCAGCATGTTGTGCAGCCGTGGAATAACAATTATTAAGAGCAAATGAGCGCAGGGCCACGGCCACAGTTGGGCCACCAATTAAAGTCCCCTGCATCATTTAATTTTAGTCACCTGCATACACTTAAAGATAAAAAAGGCCATTCGACAGATAGCTGGTGGGACGATGCGCATACAAAGGAGCTGTTCATTAGGTTCACTTTCGTATCCATACCGAACCGTTACTCGTACACCCTTAACTGAAAACCACAACACCCCAGTATTTTTACCAGAATACTGGTAAAATACATATATATATATACATACATATATACATATATATATATGCTGGCTGAATACATATATATATATATATATATATATATATATATATATTATATATATATATATATATATATATATATATATATATATATATATATATATATATATATATATAATTTACTGTATGTCTTGTACAGGGGCCGGATCTTCATCAAGTGAAATCAGCATGTTTTGTTCGGGTCTTCCTCTACTAATTATGTAAGATAAATTGAAATTAAATTGAATTGAATTCGCCGCTCGATGTTCGGTAGCTGCGTACGCCAACTCGCTTTTCTCTCGAAATCGGGGACTACATTGCTGCTTTACTTCAACGCGACCGCAGAGTAAGAACTTGTGTTCGCTATATCTCTGATCAACTTCCCGGTCGTATTCGTCCACTTCCGCCTGCACTTTAGCGGAAGTGCATGGACATTGATGGCCGGAACTTGCACACCTACAGCACTCAGCCGTGCGTGTTCTCTGATAGCTGAGCACGCCGATGCAACACCACTCGTTTTTAAATCGAGGGTGCTCGCGACTCTGGACGCCGTTTCAATTTAGGCCAGCTCACTATAGTTGTGCCGCTTGAGGCAGTTTTGTAGTATTGTGCAGTTAACGCGAGAAATATACAGTGCCACCCACTTTACTCGATCTCAACACTGTAGAAACTCCGTTCCATCTGACGGCTCATAATATCGATTCGGAGTTTCATTTCGAATACTGCCGCCTTTACCTGGAGCTAATGATGGTGCAGAAGTGGTGTAAGAGATGGCTTAACCAAAGGTTTATGCGCTATTTTATAGGCACCGATACTGTGTTTCAGTGCGTATATACGTGCGTTGATCACACCATGTGCAAGTTATTGATTGCGTTTGGCCTTATCACTATAGTGGCGCACACAACTCGATATTCAGCGCACTTTTGTCCGTTTGGGTATAGTGCCTCCAGTTCCCATTCGCTCTGACTCTTACATCTTAATGGCTTCCGGCTAAGGTTTTCACTGAGTTCTTGGGACGTATATTGCTAAACACGGTAGTTCTGCATGCCACATGTGCCATGCGACGTCTCTGTATCATGGAGAAATTGGAGCAGTGAAGGGAAATGTTTTGGAAAAAAAGAGAAGAGGAAAAAAGAGGAACGGCGCAATTTGTAACGCGCGCGCACGTATGAACAGTTTCTTCTAGCGGAAGTGCTCAAACGAGGCGTAAAGCTCCTTCTGGATTTCGCGCTGTACCCGGAAGCTGTTTCTTGGTTCGCACCGTGAAAAAACAAAACAAAAAACAAACGAGAGCGCTGGCTTGCGCGAAAAGTGCCTTAGACGTTGTCACACACTCTCCTTCACCCGTGAACTTTATTAAAAAGTAGAGAAAATGAAACTTATTTTCAGTATAAAGTGCGACAATTATTGAAATGCGCACTGACAAGGGGGGCTGTTGCGGTTATACAAAAACATAGTCACAAAAATAAGGTTGTCCGTGCACTTATCGTTCTTACTCAATGTTTTTTATGCCACCACAGATAAGCGCCATTGTGAAGCAGCTTACGCATGATAACGTTTCCCATGATAGCATGACTTGAGTGGAAGACGCGTGATAATGTATCATCTTTAAGTGAACTAGTTGCGGGCATCGTCATTACGTTCAATCAATTTAGGCGGTCACTTACCGCTTATCTGGATCGCCGTCGTATCAGCTATCGGCATCCGCGCGGCGTGCTTTTCGGCTTCACGCCCATTCCGCGCCAAATCGCGATGAAAATCTCCGCACTGTTCGTTATGAGAGTGAAAAGGAAGTGTCTCAATGACAGTGATCGTGCGAAGCCCATTATGTGGTGCATAAGGTTGTGGAGCGGCGGGAGCGAACCGGTTAGATTGACTACAATCTGATGGCTTCCGGCTCCGAACCCGCATTAAATGCGCACCATTTATGAATAACTCAGTGGCCATGCCTCCAGCGTCTCCCCGTTCACTCGCGAAGGACAGAGAAAGTGGTCCGACATGGAGACGCCCGGTGTTCTTGTGTCGCGGGTGAGCTTAATTATAGTGGTTGGCGTTCCGTGCATGATGGAATACCTTGTAGTTGAAGGTGGTTTCATGTTTACTCCTTCTTCTTCCGTTGCCTGCAAAGCACCCGCCTGCTGTTCTTCGCACCGCTGGTGGACATTTCTTTCGCCTGCTTCCGCTAGCGGGGCTGCTGGCGGACGCTTTCTTATCTATCAGAGGGCAAACGTAATATCGGTTTCCATATATATGTGATGGTTCGGAGTGCACACCGTTCATTTGTAAGTCTGAATGTATGTAATGCCGTCATGAAGGCGCACAGCGATTCAGTGGCAAAGGTTTTTTTTGTTTTTTATTGTTACCGGTCTCAGCAGCTTAGCGGCTTAGGCTGTTGTTTTACTGCCCATCCTTCGTGCTCCCTATCGTTCTGGCGCCCTCAACACGCTTCGAAACTAATATTTTTTTCATATAGCTGCATGGACTAGGTAGCTTTCGTGCTGGAAATAAAGGTGTCCTTTGAGTCTTCTTTTATAGATGTGAGTCACATTTCCTTTAGAAAGTCACATTGAGTCTCTTTTGGTTAGTCGGAGTCACACAACTCTACTAAAGAGAGTCGATGCGTCTCTTTAAAGAGAGTCGGTGTTTCTCTCCGAATAGAGTACTACAGAAATGCGAATCTCCCGCACGTACAAAATAAGAGCCCAAGTTCCTATAGAGAACGGAGGTACAGGCAGTTGATAAGAAGAGCTTCGTTGTGCTGCCTGCTCATTACTTCACGAAGGCAGGCACCACAATAATTAATGTGACCGACCGTGTGGCGTACGAGGTTTGCGGCACCGAAGAAGACATGGATCACTCGCTATACCGCTGCCCTCGATTCGTCACTGAGAAGCGAACAATCGCTGACTCGTTGCGACGCTTGGACGATCGGCATTCGGGCACGACGACCGTCTCTATCGCTCGTGGACTCGCTGGGCAGTTGGATCACCGTTGTGTGTTTTTTTTTTTTGAGGATTACGGGCCTGTTTGTACGTCTTTGACTGATAGGCGCGCGCATCCTGTTCGGCTGCTCAGCGCATATATGCGTGCCTGTTCATGGCGATAAGTGGACGGCGCGCACTATACCACCGAGAAGACTTGCCGCTGTTCGGGTTTCATTTGATCCCGGCAGTACAGTGCCATCGTCTCGTACGCGTCAACGCATGTATTGATCATGTTTCTCTCTTTGTTTCCCTCCTCTCTGACTCTTATATTTATACTCCACTTTCACATTCCCCCGGTGTAGGGTAGCCTACACCAGGGGGATGGTGGCTACCCTACACCGGGGGGAAAGGGGCGTCTGGTTAACCTCCAGCCTTCTGCATTGTTTTCTTCGTTCCTACTTCCACTGTCCCTTCGTTCGCGCTGTTTCGCCGTAACGTTCACGAACTGATCAGGCCAGTATTCACGAACCGATCGGTACGTTGTCACCTTCGTTTATTACTTTTTTTTGCTTGGTTCACAACGTTCAGCTTGTAGAGTACGTTGGGCGCTAGTGTAGTGTGCACGTGTCCCGCAGGAGCACGGCCACTGACGTGGGTTCAGTTTTCGCAAGTCGCAGGGCCGCGTTCACCGTGGCCTCCCGTGACAAACGCTGCTGCACACGCACGTTCGGACAGCCAATGCGCCGAGAGCAGCGCGGCAAGTACACAGAACTGCTGTCAAGTCTTTACTTCCTGTGGCTACACCAAAAACGCGGTACAGCGCATCCACGCCACGGGCGAAACTACAACACACAGGTGCCGCGTGCACGCCGGCCTCCGTGGGCGAAAAGGGTCACAGTGACACGTCGCGGAGGGAAACCGTCCCTCGTGACTATGCTGCGTGCTGTCACGATCAGTGAGGCTCGAGCGAGGGCAAACTCCGCTCGTGTCGGCTTCGCTAAGTACGGCTTGGCGCAGTAAGACCACGCGCGAAAACACCGCACAGGTTTTCGGCCTAGCGTTCGGAAGGGGCAACGAAAGGTAAGCGTTCTTTACGGGCGCCAGGCAACGTTGGCGAGTCCAAGCGAGCACCAAGAATAAGGGAGCCGACGGATGGAGAGAGAGAGGGAGAGATAAAGATGCAAGGAAAGGCAGGGAGGTTAACCAGACGCACATCCGGTTTGCTACCCTGCACTGGGAAAGGGATAAAGGGGAGAAAAGAGGTTGCAGAAAGATGAGAACGTACACACAATCACGAGCACACTCGGGGAGCACACAAAGTCTACAGGCGGTCGCTCAGGTTTGTTGACTTTAGGTAAAGTAACAGTGCTTTAGTTGCTTTCTGCGCAACTGAGGCAGATGCCCAAGGTCCTAGTATCTTCTGCACACAAAATGGTCCGGGTTCAAGTTGATTCAAAACCAAAAGTGTGCTCATCCTTCGCTATATGGAGAGTCCCACTCCCGCCTGTCGTGCCCGCAAAAACGTCTCGCGAGGCGGCGGCGCCACAGTCGAGATCCACAATATGATCCACAGTCGAAAGTCACAGTACGATCCGTTACCGGGTGAGAGGGGTCAGCGTCACTCCCGCTCTCTCGGCGCCAACGGAACGCGCAGAAGGGGAGAGTCATGTCAGCACATAAGAACAGCAGAAAAGGCGAAGAAGCCCTCAAAATGGCGTCGGTTGAGAGGCTGCACTTAACTTGACTGACCTGAAAGCAGTTGTCATCGTCAAGCCGCTGTCGACTGCAGGAGCGATAATATAACTTTCGAAAACCTAGCAAAGATTGAACGAGTGCGAAATTTTACAGTATATTGTGATCAGCGCTTTGGTTTTATCCTTACCCTGGATAGAAACTTCATCACCTCCGTCATCCGGTTTTATAGGGACAAGACAAGCTGCAGCGATGATGTGAATACGTCGAAACACCTTTTGCGTTTTCATCTTGATTTTGTCGACAGCGTCGCTTATCATCAGATCGGATTATCGTGTCACATGGAGCGCCCATTTTGGTCAGGCCCGCATTGACTTGCAACCGAGTGCTTATTTCGGCACGGTGCATTGAATAAAACGTGTACATCACATATCAGTGCGTTGCACAGCGATAGCCGTTCACGCAATCACACAGATGAGGAAGCACCTGAGCTATCAAAAGGCTTCCATGAAAAAGGGTGGTATGGTAACTTCGTATCAAAACCCTATCGCCTTTCCACTCTGTCCTCTTCTCTCTATTTCTCATGGAATGCAACTGCTCTCTGATAGGTTCACCTGTGGTTTTCCTGCCTTGCGTGCTTGCGACGTTTTCTTTTTTTCTCCAGCCCATGATAACCTTTAGTTGACAGCTATTAATTATTGACCCCATGTTCTTCCACTTCGCACTGCTGGTATTTCCAAGCGCTAATTTCAACAAATCATGAAAAACTCAAACATCGCATTCAGATTCTGCCTAAAGGGCTTTCAAACAAGCCAGCTGCGGATAAACATGAATTGCGCGCGTGCCATGGATAATGTTACGTCGGCAGTTATAGCAAGAAATAAACGCAGAAAAGCAACGTGATGTGGGGCAACCGACTGCTAAGCTTCATCAGTTTACATTGGCTCCATTACAAGGGGCCGCTCTAGGCACTGCGCACGTTTCGATCTCGTTAATTGAGGTGCGCTGCCACGCCGATCCACACTCACGATAATAGGGCATACAGCGTCCGCGTATGATTTGCTCTGTAATGGATACCAGTTGGTTGCCACTCGATAACCTGTCTAATGCGGGGATAATCTGCTTAATCAGGGCTGAGCGAACAAGGAGCGCTTTTATTCATCGTGCGCTCGTGCACTGTACTCTTAATGTACTCTTTTTTTGCGGCCTGGTATATATATATATATATATATATATATATATATATATATATATATATATATATATATATATATATATATATATATATATATATATATATATACACACGAAAATTCTCTTACCACGCAAATGCCGAACGAGCAGGGCGAGACTCAGGGCATCTGATTTTACATTTATTTATGGCATGCTTGCTTCGGTCACAACCCTTGGAGAAGGGCACGTTCTGCTTTAGATTGGTCAGAACTTATTTTTTCTTCATACGTGCAGCAAACAGCGCTCGGGCAGAGCAGTGGGCAATACTATGAGGCAAGGCGAACTGTACGCAAACGTTGAGGACAGAAACAAATTTTTGGTTGACAATTGCAAATAACGGCAAGAAGTAATTGCGTTGGTATTTGAGGCTCGTTCTACCATCAAATGGCACAAAAGGTACCGGAGCAAATATTTGCAGCAGATCTTAACCCATCAGGATTTGAGATATTACGGAACAAGAAATTCAGGAATCTGAAGTTACTCAGCTTGCGATAACCGTAGGGAACGGCTACCTACACCGGTGTCTCGTAGTGTAAAACAAATCGGAGCATAAAGTGAAGGGAAGTATTATCCACTATTATATCGGAAAACTCTTGTCCCCTTGACTTGTATTATACATGTAGTTTTACCTCGGAAGGTGGGGTCATTGTAAGGTAAACGGCTTACCTTAGCCATGCCATCACACACTTCATGTAAATTTCATCTAGAAGAACAAATGCACGTCTAATGTAACGGGTCAGTGGTTCAAGTACGCAGAACACATTGAAAGTACAAGATCAAGAACAAAAACGTTGATGTAGTCAGGATAGTCATAAATTTGGGTATAGTTCTGTGGTGCACATAATGTGGAGATAGACTGGAAAGGTCTTGAAAAGGTAATTTGACTTGTGACGTCACATGACGTCATGTCACAAGATAGTCGGTTGGTCTAACATGGGCTCATTTCGGAGGCAGTGCTGCGAAACGAACTGAGGTGCAGAAGGCTGCCATGCCTCCGATCTTGAAGGCAATGTAAGAGCACGTCAGATTCAGACAGGTTTAGAAAAAATGGATCAATAAAATCGACTAAATATAATAGAATGACATTCGCCTACGAATGTTCAGTGAATACACGAGGAACATGCGGAATTTGGTGTATTTTATATGACTATATTTAATTTCCTGTCCTGTCGGAGGCACCTTCATTGCATCTTTCTCTATTTTCTTTTTATTTCATTCTTGCTTGAAGGCGAGGCCGAATCCTACCGCTTCCTTTGTTCTTAGAATTAGCCTTTCTTCTGAGTCAGGATGTCATTGCGTCGTGCCCTTCAGTTGAACAGAGCTGCCGCCTTTCGGGCAAGCTGCGACAGTGTTGCACATGTGAGCGATGACAGGTCTTAACGTCGAGTGCTTTGCCAGGTGGTAGTCGGGGTGGGAACCACTCCAGTAGCTATTTCGGTACTGTTATTTCGGTGTGGGTAGGAGCGTTGCGTAGAGATAGCTAGATAGCAGTTTGAGGTACATAATGAGAGGAAGTTGCCGAAAAAAAGTGAAGACAGCTTTACTAACAGCGTTTTGCGAGTGTGTATTTATTTAAGGGACATGTAATAAAGCGAGAAATGAGTCGTGCATTCGCATTAGCTAGAACGGCTTACCCTTGTGAAGTACTGGTAACATTTCAGGAGTGAAGCTAATTAAGGCATGAATCGTACATCCCGTGTCGTCGTATTCGTCGTAGTAGCCAGTTATTTTGCATTGCATGTCAATAAAAACAGTATCACAGCATATCCACGGAGTTAACGATGATGAGTGGAGTGACGCGTTCGTCAATCCGCCCGTGCCTCCGTCCCTGCGTCCGTCCGTCCGTCCGCTTCGCCCTGCACTCGTCATCATTCACCTCGTGGATATGCTGTGACTTTTTTTTTCGCTTTCTCTCAAGGTACCCCTGCCTGCTCGCATGTGCCAAATTTTGGGCTAGTAGCTCTATAGCATAAGTTGCGTGGTGGTATGCAGATAGGCAGATGATCGTAATATAGAGCAGCACGCTATGAGGTATCTTACATACGTTTGACAAAGAAGATTCATGAATAATAAAAGGCAAGTGGTTGGGGGAATCACCGACACAGATTGCCAGTCAAACACTGCTTGTATAAAGCACCCCACTCAACCAAATAGCCGACGGACACGACTGAGCCTGAAGTAGGGAGGGGCCAAATAGTCAGATGTGTTTCCATTAAACTATTTTCCTCATTTAGCGCGAACGTATTTGTAGTAATAGTCCAAAAAAAAAACGTAAACTAGTTCGACCGTACTTTATGATCTTGAGTCATCCTTACGCGCCACGGGATTTGATTGTTTAGCGTTTGTTTAAATATAAAAAAAGTCGTTAACATCAGCCTATTTCACTAGGCAGTAGCAGGGCTTGTTTTGTTGTTGCTACATACGGTGAACAAAGACGAAAAAATTGAGGAGCGCAGCACGGCGCCTGTCTTGTGCTTCTTAATTATTCTTTCTCGTGCAACGTGCGCTGCGTCAACGAATGTTGAACGCATATCGATGGACTAGCTGAAGTTTGAATCTTTGCGAACCATGTGCTTTCTACCTCTTCTACACTATCATGCCCCAGCCGAGCTTAACCAGTCGTCATTCCGTCAAATAAATGGAAGACAGCTCCGAACAGATTATCTCTAATGCGCATTGTAGGCGTCTCGTCAAGCTGCGCTGGGCCCGGGTCTGCTTCCCCCAGCCAGACCCAAACAAACCCAGCTCTGTCAAACTAACTAATTAAGATAGATGTTATTTCGTCCAAATACATTAGACGCGTTACTAGTGCCATCTCTCCTTTAACTGGCTCGGCATGCAGTCCATTATCTGCGTATACGCTGGAACGACCGAGTTCCGTAACAAACCGGCGGCTCAGGTCACACGCAAAATCTCGTGAACATCCAGGCAATGCTGAAAGAAGTGGATGCCAAAAAATAATAACAATACAGGCATGTAGTTCGACCGAAGTCTTCTTTTTTCTTCGACCGCGAGTAGATCATGAATAAAACAATCGAACAAGGATCCGCCATTAGCCAAAAAGCATCGAGCATGCACGCTACTCGCCCATAAAGGCCATGAACGAAGAAAAAATGAGCAAAGAGCGGCTTTCTTGATGCCTCTACTGGAGCCGCGACACGGTGCCACTTTCCTCCGAAAATCTTATATTGCTGCAGTGCAGCACTTAAGCCCCTCATCGCGATCTGCCTGAAAGCACGAGAATGGTCTCCCTTTAAAGGGAGACCGTTCTCGGAGACCATTTTCGGAGACCATGGTTTACGCATTTAATAGAAGATAAGATGTTCACATTTGATGACTAAATCAAGGAGTTCTTCCGGGAAAACGGGATGTTGCGCTTCTCTACCGCTGGCTGTTTCTAACCCACTGGTTTTCTGGCGCGCAGTTGTTCTTTCCGCAGTTTAGCCGCATAGCCGTTTAAATGCAGAGGTTCTTATTGGGTTTATTTTATGCTAATCATAATCGCTCACTTGCGGATATAGCCGAGGTGATATACTGCAGCTGACTAATCTAAGTGGTAGGGAAGGTGTAGCTGTAGCGCTAAAGGATTTAGTACAACAGAATGTGGATTGAAGGGTAGTCATTGATCCTTATGGTGCCCGTACACCACTCGTACACACTGCCGATCGTTATTGATTGATGATTGATATGTGGGGTTTAACGTCCCAAAACCACGCTATGATTATGAGAGACGCCGTAGTGGAGGGCTCCGGAAATTTCGGCCACCTGGGGTTCTTTAACGTGCACCCAAATCTGAGCACACGGGCCTAGAACATTTCCGCCTCCATCGGAAATGCAGCAGCCGGGAATCGAACCCGCGACCTGCGGGTCTGCAGCCGGGTACCTTAGCCACTAGACCACCGCGGCGGGGCAGTGCCGATCGTTAGCTAGAGTGTGTGCGGTGCGAGTGTCCGTCCTAGCCCATCGGCCATACTTCATCGGTGCTTTATTGGGAAATACGTTATCACATTACATATACCAGCCCCTTTGTTCGTCTCTGATGGTTCGCTTATTGTGCACGCTACGTTTTCTCTCAGTTCCTGCCTGGGCAAACCTTACAACCTTTTTTTCTACCTTCCATCAAGGAAATGATTCGTGGTCGCCCCTTAGCCGCCGTTGGACCCCATTCGTCTTAGTTACACAGAGTGTATGCATATAGGGATCATATGCGGTCCTCTGCTTTGGTGTGTGAGCCCGGCTCTTCGCAGTGCTTCTTATAGCGTATACGGGCAGTCTCGGATTTCAACAGTTTCCTTCGGTTTACGTAGACGGCTTTACGCGCTTCGTGCTGCAGCGTCATGCTCGCCGTCAAAAGTCGTGACGCGTTATTGATTAGCGAGCTACTCTACCAATGCAAATTGGCTGGTTTGTGTTGTGTAGTTAGAGGACCTGGTTTGCTTTTATCGAAATTTCGTTGCGGTGTGTTGCTTCCGAGCTCTTGTTTTTCGGTAAGCCATTCCTTAAAGGCTTTCATTGTATTCTACATACATACATACATACATACATACATACATACATACAATACATACATACATACATACATACATACATACATACATACATACATACATACATACATACATACATACATACATACATACATACATACATACATACATACATACATACATACGTACGTACGTACATACGCGTCTTGCAGGGAAGGCGCCAGCAACCCTCACACATGATTCGGTAGTTTGTATTGATTGATTAATATGTGGGGTTTAACGTCCCACAACTACCATATGATTATGAGAGACGCGTAGTAGAGGGCTCCGGAAATCTCGACCAACATGGGGTTCTTTAACGTGCGCCTAAATCTGAGCACACGGACCTATAACATTTTCGCCTCCATCGAAAATGCAGCCACCGCCGCAGCCGGGATTCGATCCCGCGACCTGCGGGTCAGCAGCCGAGTACCTTAGTCACTAGACCACGGCGGCGGGGCGGTAGTTTGTACGCACGTACGTACGTACAAACTATTGCCCCGCCGCGGTGGTCTAGTGGCTAAGGTAGTAGGCCCGTGTGCTCAGATTTGGGCGCACGGTAAAGAACCCCATGTTGGTCGAAATTTCCGGAGCCCCTCTACTACGGTGTTTCTCATAATCATATGGTAGTTGTGGGACGTTACACCCCACATATCAATCAATCAATACAAACTACCGAATCATGTGTGAGGGTTGCTGGCGCCTTCTCTGCAAGACGCGACGGTGCAGACAAACGACATACTATACTGGGGCTGAATGTCCTGGACGCAGCGACTGTGTTTCGTAATGTGTACACTCAGTTATTTTCGAGAAACATAAACGGAATATAAAAAGACATCACGGATCACCAACTAACCCAAATCGCCAGCCTTCTAACAAAGAACTGGCGATGAAAAGAAGCCACTCAGTTCGTGCCTGAGTTTGTTCCGCACAGCTCAAACTCATTGTGTTCGAGATCGCAGTGTATGCATAGTCTCGCGTTCCATCAGCCTGGCGAACTCAGTTCCATTTACGTTCTCATTGAACGCCGAAAATATGTTTTTTTTTTTTTCACAGAACGCCGACATACCTTCGTACGCCTTATTAATCGAACACCAAAGGACTAAAAAGTGCACTCCTTAATCCGAAAAGAAAGGAATTAATTTTTACTGACGCATGTTTCAACCTTAGTTTACTTGTATAGAACCTATAAGGACAGAGCAGCTGCTTTGTTCGTGAGGACAGTGATAACAAATGAAGAGCATGTTAGGGGAGCGCCGTATTGTCTCTCGGTGGGTTTAATTAATTACGTGACGACATTTTGCGCTTAATTATCATTCTTAATTTGGCGGGCCTTTGCGCACTGAAATTCTTCTTATATCAGCATGGTTGTCAGTCAGCGCCTATCAAAGTAGCGCTGGACGTTTTCAGTGACCCAGGCTTCCTGTAATTTGTTGTAAATGTGCGTAGCTGTGCTATACAATTCGTCTGTGGACAATCTCGGTGAGTTATTCATTTTTCATTATTTTCCACTTCATGTAGCAGAGAATTCATTCATAATAGAAAAATGGCGTATTTAAGTATTTTCTTTCTATCTTTTTTTCTTTCTTTCTGTATTTATTTATTTATTTGGAGCCAAGCTATTCATATGCAAACTGCCATGACTCTCAGGGCTCCTGTTCCTTCGCTTTGTAAACGCCTTGTCTTCTAGGCTCTAAATCTGCATTTCCGATATCAACGAGTGATTCAAATGGACGAGGTAATCAACTAAGGACTTGATCTGCCATGCAGATAAAAAAAATTCTCGGGAGTGATTTTGGGTGTTCGCATGTAGCATGACTCACAAACTTACCGACTCACAAATATACACACTACTCTGCTTAACCACTTATTCAACACAACGTCGTCGATGGATTCGTGGAAATAATACGAAATCAATCGTTATCGGTTCGGCCTTTCCTTCTGCATCTGACTGAAATTGCTGGCTGCAGCACTATTTCAATGCATGCCTTGCAGATATAGTGATATGCGTACACGACTACGCAGCTTATGCTCTGCCTGGTAGTTAGAATTTTTTTTCTTGTGCTTTTCAACTCCTCCAAAGCACTTATAAAGTCGTGAAGTTGGGTGCACGCAATCTATCTCTATTCAAACCAATCCGGGTAAGTCAAGTCAAGCACGTGAGTTATAGTGCCATTGCAATGCGCCGTTGAACTGATGCCAATATAACCAATTGCACCGCCGTGCTTGGCCCCCGCCTATGTTGGTGTGTGCACATGCGTGGAGCGCAGGGTTTCCCAATAAGGGACAGGTAGCGGGGCAATGTTTTATCGTATGCCCCCCTTCCCCCCCCTCCTTTGTTCGTAGTGTCGAAAAGGCTTATTTCATATTTAAAGAATTGCAATTGAAGCCCCATCATGGCAGCTGCAAAAGACATCAACATGAGTGTGAGCAGAACGGGCGCCAGTCCTGTGAACTACTTTTCCGCCCCATTCGGCGCTACCCTGATGATGGTTTTAAAGTGCACCAAGTGGCCCGCACTGAAAGCGCTACTTTACAAGAGTAAAAGTGTGGGCCAGTCGGTGATGCATCCTTGAAGACACGAGGCTCAATGAAGACGCGCGCCCCTTCTTTCGTGGTCCCGTTCATTGCGCTTCGTTTCTTCAAAGGGACACTGAAGTAAAATAACAATTTACGTCATATAGTGAAAGCTTAATGTATGACAACGTCTAAAACGACAATATTATCAACAGTAGTGCCCTACTTACCAAGATATTAAGGTAAATGCGCGAGAACATATGCGCTACACGTAGGCCGTTCGAAAAATGATCCCGATGACGCGAAAGATACCGCCTGCAATTAATCACTAGTAATCGAACTAGCTGCCCTAACTAAAAAAACCTTCCGTGCATCGTGTGACGTAATAAAATGCTGCTTGTTTGTTTCAGTTTGATTCATTGAAAAAAAAAAAAAAAACGCCGGACATTACTTTGGGGAAGGCAGCGAGCGGTTCAAACATTCAGTTTTCGCCTGGTTAACCTAGACAGGTGGTGCCACCTAGCGGGGTGCAGTCCAAGCACGTCTTTAATCTCGCAGGCCACGGCAGGAAATTGTTCAATGGCGGTTGTTGCTGCTCTGGCTCCCACTACTCTCGGTCTGCTGCTACAAGTGTCGGCAGCCACGCAGTAAAGCCGGCCAACGTTGAGGACGGCAACAGTGGCGAGACACGTTCCATTTGAGGCGGGTAATTTGAAGCAAGCTTTCTCGATGCGGATTACTAAAATGTGTTTTTATATCAAATAGGCACTTTCTTGGCAAAAACGTAACACTACGAGGTTTCCGGACAGCAATTTCAACAATTAACGACGACTTATAGTTGCATGTAATATCCCTTTAAGTAAAGCGTTACTGCTCAAAATCTTGCGATGCTATGATTCTGCCAAAGACCTGCCTTTAGTCCCTGGCTTTCCGGGAGCCGAGAAGATGGGAAGCAAACAGTCTACAGTGCAAAATCAGGGGCCTTTGGCCGTCAATATCTTTGGAGTGTTGTGTGGCCATAACACCATAGAGTAAACACACGGGGCAGACATAACCCTGCCAGACATGATGTAAGGGGCAGACAGTAGAATTTTTTCTGTATTGTTTATTAACATTGTAAAAGCGCGCTCATGTGATCATCGTTTTTTTAGCTGTTTTTAACATTTCCAAGAAATCATTCTTCTAACTTTTTTTTTTTCTGTCAGTGATGTCAGATCACGTGGTGCCTGGTCATGGCCGAAATAGTTTGCACTGTTTGCAATAAAGCTAGAAGCGAGAAGGCGTTGTGTGATGCTCTATGCTTCCTCCGCCCTCGTTCTTTTTCTTTTATTTTTTTACGCTGCCCATTGCAAAAATGCGCCGACATACCGACATACATAGAAGAATGTTCGCAGAGAAAGGCGGCAGGAGCCGTCCTCCTGCACCCCCCCCCCCCCTTCGCCGAGCACGCCTATGGGCATGTGCGTACGTCCGCGTTTTTACTAACGAATTAACTTACAACGCCTCGCACATCGGAGCTAGAGCTATTCGTTACGCCTTTTTTTCTTCGTTTTTCTTGCGCCGTGCGAACTGCCCCGCTTTCGTCCATCGCGCTTCTGTGCGACGCCCGCAGTTGAAGCGCATTACAGCCTAAGAACGAGCAGCCCCTTCGAGAAGCAAGTTACGAGCGCCGTGCAAAGTGAAAACGCGCCAAGGAACCCGCTTTCGGGCTAGCCTCTCCAGCGTCACGCGTTCAAGATTGAAAGGATAGCAGCGAGAAAACTATGAGATATAAGGATATACAGGCTATTTGCAAAATCTCGTCGCTCTTAAGAGCGGTGCGACTCAGTATTGGGGCGGGCTCTGCTTGACGCGAGTTACACCGTTACCGGATCCTGGAGCTGCGAGTTAATCTCGTAAAATACATCTGCTCTTCTTCGTGCCTTTTGCCATTATTCGTTTTTGGTCGGCCGCAGTGGCGGTAACATCATCGAGGCCTTTATTGGTTTTTTTTCTTTTTTTCTTTATTTTTGTTTCTCGCATCCGTGTATAGCTTTTGTTTTTAGTTAACTGTGCCTTTTTCCGATAACGGTTCAGTTAGTCGCCGCGTTTACGGACATTAAAAAGAAGTTGCAAGCAGCGGCGGAGCAGAGGCGGCGAAGACGTGCGAACGGCCCAATAAAGCACGGCGTGCGGCTCTCGATAGCAGCGCCTGGGAAAAGAGAAAGAAAGGGAAAGTATAAGGGGATGTAACGCGATTAGTTGCACTTTCACGGCGACAACTCGCGCGTTCAGCCCACCCGCCTCCTCCTCTCTTTCCCCTCCACTCGCCCTTGTTGCTCTCTGCGTGGCTGCGACGTGGATAACTGTGTTTACAACCACCACAGATCCTTGTAACCCCCTTTCGCTTTCCATATCCCGCCTCACAAGGCTGTCTCTACTGCTCTCTCCATCCCTCTCTCTCGCCATCGCTTGCTGACGTCCTTGCGGTCTGGCCAGGCAGCGTGCCAACGAAGATAACCTTGTTTGGACCAGAAGCCGCGCTTTGCGCACTGCGGCGGCGGCACAGAATGCAACAGTGCGCCTGTTTGCCTTTGGTCAGCCGTATATAATGGCAAAACGAAGTGGCAGGTTCGTGCCCTCCTTCTGCAAAGATAGGTTGCAGCGCAAACTCGACGTAAGGACATGCGAGTGAAGGCAACACACGCAGCGCTAAAAACCAATGCCTATTGGCTTACCAACACGCCCACTTAGCGACTCTTTTCGCAGCTGAAGTACACTAGACTAGCTTCGCCACCGAGATCAGCGCCCCACATTTCGCTTGATTGCTCGCTGACGTCACTCGCGAGCTTAGGTCGGCGAAAATGGGAAGCTCTGTCTGATTCGCTAGACAAATATATTGTGCTTAAGGCTCACCTGGACGCAGACTTGTTAAGGTTTGCTCCAACTGGACTCAGTTCGATTTAGATTAAAAAAAATTCATGGTTAGTTTTGAGAAATTGCAAAATAATGTAGGCTAGGATGAGCACGTTTTCCCTCGGCACACACCTCGCCAAGCAAGCACAAGGCTACGGAATGGCGCCTCTTTCAGACAAACACGTTCCCGAATCCGGTTGCCTACCGTTACTACTACCCGGAGCTATACTTAAATGTGTAGGTTTTGTCAGAAAAAGGTGAAGCTAAATTATATACTGTAGACTTATGACAGAGCCGAATGGCAAAATGGAACACACGTTAACAGAGAACAGTGGGAGACCGCACTGCTAAGCCTGGACCCTGAAGTGCAACTCCCAGTGATTCGGCAAGCCGAGGACGCCACCAGAGCTCAAGGTCTCCAGGCTGCCATCTATAGGTAAAGGAGCCCATGCTTCCTAATCTTGTCGTTTTAAATAAAGGTTATTTCTTTCTCCTCAACTGCAACTCAATCGAACTTCCACTCACCAAAATATCACTCAGCCGGACTCACTACTCATATTCGCACTCATGCCTGTGTCTGGGTCTGAGTGAGTCGACTGGTCAATGAGTTTTCTGATCTATATGCTTACGAGAGTAGCTGATGAAACTTGCGCATTCGCCGTTGATTAGCACGTGGTATTCCTTTTCTTTCTTTCTTTCTTTCTTTCTTTCTTTCTTTCTTTCTTTCTTTCTTTCTTTCTTTCTTTCTTTCTTTCCTTCTTCCTTTCTTTCTTTCTTTCTTTCTTTGTGTTCTTGAAAAAAGCTGTCATTTTTCATTGACTGTAGACCCTCTAACCGCGTGCTCGAACTGCACTTCTTAAAGGCCGACTCCGGCGATTTTTTCAACGTCAATGGATCTCAATGAAATTCACTGGGTACGTTGCTTTGCACATTTAGGTCATTTGTGTCAAATTACAGGCTTGAGAGATGCGGTGATTGTTTGCAAATGAATTTTAAAGATTGGTTCGAATCGCTCATCTCACATGCCAGAATTATTGGCAACACTGTCTGTGTGACGTCATGTTTGGCATGTCAACGGAAGTGACGTAGCTGATGGCATTGCTATTTTGGCCTCTACAGCGTTTATTGTGCTGGCCACATGGTGACTGCGGCACAGTTTGACACGGGTATAGCACAGGGAAGCTTTGTTCCTTCCTCTGTGGGGCTTGGCCGGCGCTTCGCTGGTCTGGCTGTCACAGTTTTCATACTACGCGCCGGCGGAACCATTATACGGCCTCTGGTTTTTAGCCAATTGTACGTCATACACAGACAGGGCGCCCGGTCGAGTTTCGGTTTCGGTTTTGCCCATTTTGCTTATTAAAAATTATTTTCAAATTTCCTGAGCATTTCAGCTATTGGGCTCGTGACAAGAGTGTCTCAGGAACATAAAAACACCATTACCTTGACATGGTCGGAACATCGTCGGAGTTGGCCTTTAAGTCGCTTTTAAGAACAAACTAAAACTTATCTGAAGGTCACTGAGGAAGTCGCTGAAGTGAAGTTGAGATTTCGGTAATACGGTACATTAAAGACATTGGCCGAGGAAACTGTGGTCGTACCCATTACGTCTTCAAGCATATAGCTGCCATCCTCAGCGGTCACAGTAGATGTCTGAGGTTTTGGTGAATGAAAGGTATTGACCTCGAGATCTTGGAGTGGCGCACCCTCGCGTGGGACGTCAGCTTGAGGATTCAGCTTTCAACCGCGCTGCTGCTGCCGCAGCTACTGTACGCAGATTGTCTGCTCCAGACTGAAACTTCGTCGAACTAACAGCCTTACGGGGGTTAACGAGTTTCCTCCAACGACTGTTTTCGAGTGTGATTATAATCTTGTCTTAGTTTCGACCTAATCGAAAAGGTCAGGAAATCGCACGGTAGTCGATGAATGCGCCAAAGCCACCAACTGCATTGCGCGTAAGAAGGTCAAACTATGTGTGTGTGTTCTCGCTCGTTATCACAGTTTCCATGCGCTGCTAATTTGTTCGGGTGATTTTTTTTTAATAGAAGTTTCAGTAATCGTTCTTTTCTCCAGCATCTATAAGTATGTAGAGAAATCTTGTGAAACGCCGTGTTGTCTCATCGAGGGCGAGGCGGTGCACGACGCAGGCCATGTTGTTGAATGCGTGGTCAAGGCAGTCAGCGCAAACCGCGAGCTCACGTCCTGCAAACAACTGGACTTGCGACCCCGCCTAACGACGTCTCCGTTGTGATCGACTGCGGTGAGGTGGCGAATGCTCGCTGTTCGTGCAAATCAGGTTGGGGCAATGTCTACGTGTGTAGCTTTAAATGCGTGAAAGCAAGATGGGGCAATGTCTTCGTGTAATCCGACATAGAAATTATGTTGACTGCGGGTCTGCAGTTGCTGTCGAGCTCATATACCATTTTTCATTGTGAAAATGTTTCTAAAATTGGAACCTAGATAGTTACAGCACTTTCTTAATTCACCATTCTTAACTTGAGAACGAAACATTTAGGTGCAGCGCCACACATTTATATTATTCCTGCTAATAAATAGAGGCCATAAATCTTTTACAGCTTTAAAGTTTGTGTTGCCTGTTGAAATTGAACAAGTTCAACAGGCGCAGTGGTAATTCCGGAGAAATCCATCACGATAAAGTTCAGGACCTCGCATCTGACATCATCCACGGCGGCAGAACTCGTCGCCATTCGTGCCACTCTGGAGTTCCTAGTTGAAGAACCGCAACAGACATGGTCAATATTCTCCGACTCCAAAGCAGCTCTCCAGGGCATTGCCTCGCCATATCGTCATGAACCAAACGAACAGCTAATTGCTGAAATACGACTGCTTCGTCACCAGGCTATAGAGAAACAACATGACATAGCGTATCAATGGATACCAGGTCACTGCAGCATTGATGGAAACGACCGTGCAGATGAAGCAGCCCGAACTGCTCATGATGATGCCCCTTGGGTAGCTATACCATTATCAAGAACGGACGCCGCTGCAAGCTTTCGATCACTTGCACGAGAACTGTAACTCGCTCAGTGGAATGAACCGGCATTCACCAACGTCCACCTTCATAATTTGGACCCACACCTACAGCTCCGTCTTTTATCAGGAATAACCAGAGCAGAGGAGACACTTTTGTGCCGTCTGTGGATTGGGGTGGCCTTTACGAATGCTTATTCGTTTCGAATCGGAATGACCAGCAGCCCGACATGTGACAACTGTGGCTGCGCAGAGACTTTCCCCCGTCTTCTCTGGGAGTGTCCTCGCTTCAGCGTGCCAAGAAAAGAACCGTCAAAGCTTTAGATAAAATAGACAATCGCCAATTGTCGGAAGTAAGGCTATTAGGACGCTGGCCGACACCCCGTCCTCTGCACGCAAGGCATTGAGAGCGTTGTTGCGCTTTCTGCGGGCAAGTGGTCTTAGAGACAGACTGTAAACAGCGTCCTGGATCGTCTGATGACCTTCTCTCTCCCTTTTTTTACAACGTCTCTTTTCTCTCATTCTTTATCCCCCTTACCCCCTTCCCCATTACAGGGTAGCCAGCCGGTCTGAGAACTGGCTAACCTCCCTATCCTTCCACATTTATTCCTCCTAAAGTTTGTGTTGCCATTACAATATAAGCATATGGATTAGAAAACACCCTGATCAGTCGACTCACTCAGACATAAAGTTTTTTTTTTTTTGCGGCAGAACTTATTGATATGGAGTAGCCGAGCCAATGTGGACCTCTACCTCCCCGCAACAAAACAGTTAGAGCAGGGCAGAACACCATAAAATTTCTGGTTGGAGAGGGGCAATATGAATTCATATTCTATGCATGAACATGGGAAGGCCAATAAAACTGCAATGTAGTGTAGTTAGCATAATCAATATGTGTCTTTTAAGGCTTAACACGGCGCAGCACTCGCCGCGGAGACAAGCGGCGCGGCACGCAGTTCTATGAAACAAAGCGCCGTGCCTTTAAAATAAAATAAAAGTGAAGAGCCAAGGTTGTTCGAATATTGCCAATAGCCACCACACATCAGACAACCAAATTGACTGCTTCTTTGTCGAGCTGTATCGTGCACGATGGTTTCCATGTGCGACGCCAGGCCTCAAAACGAAAGCGCGCGAATCTCCAAATCGACGCGATACACAAGCGCCGTTCGCAGAGCCGCCATCAGTCGCACACCAGGCCAATAGTTGTTTTAAGCGTTTAAAGTTTTAAATAAGCGTTTTAATGAATAGAACGCTGACTCCCGCATTGCTTGGTACACGTTTATGAGAAGTAAATTAGCATCGCACCTGCCAAATAATGGTAGTTCAGTGAACTTTTCTCGCTTGCGTTTGAGCAGTAGAAGCTTTTAGCTATATACTGAAATTTTAAGATTGGGAAACTTTGGCGGCCAGGGTTGTCGTGCGCTGTGGTCTCTTGGCGTAACGCAGACAAAGCCACGCATAAAAATGGGGAAAAAAAGGAAGCAAGCGACACATATAAAGAGAGACAAAGAAAGGAAAAAAAATAAGGAAGAGAAATAGCATTCCATGTAAATAAGTAAACTTAAAGAGAAAGCAAGGAACAGTTAGAAGTACATAGAGAGAAAAAAAAAAGAGAGAGAAAGAAAGAGGAAAGCGAAGAGACACAAGGAAGGCTACCCAATTCCACTTTTTCTTCATGCTTGCCACCACTTTAGTCCGAAGCTGCGTTTATTCTCTAGTAGTATATGACTGTGGGTCTGGGGGACTGAATGACTGACGCGCGTAAACACAAGTGTGTACTGATACAGTGTTTCGACCCGAACTTCCTACTCTCCCCTACACCCCCGGCAAAATAATGTCATGGCTACATTTTTGCATGGTGTTACAAGTGCGTAAAGTACGCGTTGTGTGACAGTGTAGGCATTTTCTCTCGCCAGAGGTCGCGGTGTATCATCCATCGGCATCTTAACTGTATACGGGGTATCATGGCGTCACGACGCTGGCTTGCTGTGCAGGAAGACGAGTGCAAGCCCGAATACGTCCTTGTCCATGTATTTACAAGAAAACTTACGGCTTCCCCGTCACTGTACGCCACTCGCGTCGGCAGTTTTCACTGCAGGGCCCTTAACTAAGGGCCTGTACTAAGCAGCTGCGGCAGATGCTTTACATACGCTTCGCAGCGCGGCGCCGACAACATCCTGGTGGCGCCGCTTTATTCTCCTATTGTCGCGCGCTCTTGTCGCTGGCGGCATAAAAAAGAATCGACTCATAAATAAGCCAGTGTTGGACGCCATGAAGATCGCCCTATACTGAGGGCCCCGGAACCCCGTCGTCGTCGTGTTGTGCGCACTCCGCCACGCATGAATGCCTAAACGTGCTGTTTACTGCAAATGAGTTTCCTCCGGGCTTTTGCGTCGTTATTTCTTTTCGCGCGTCCTCTTCGTTGCATTCGTGCTGGCGGTCGTCTTTCAGTGTTAGTCAGGCGGCAAATTCTTATGCATACTACATCTCGCGGGCTCAGTGTGTGTGTGTGTGTCGCTGTTGTCGTCCCGCTGATCGGACCATTATTTAGCCGCTTGTAACCGTTGTCCGGTTCGCATACAATGCATCGTTCTCGCTAGGAAGGCGCCGGCATGCTGCCCCGATTTTTCTCTCCCCTTTTTTTTTTTCAAACACGGTAGCTTGGCTGATGTGTATTTTACGATCATTTCCTCTGTATTAGGACAAACGGCCGAAGCTTAATTGGTGTCTCTGCGGACCTCTGCTCCCCCCCTCCCTTCGAATAATTAAGGCTTCGCTTCACCTTATTAGAATGGTACAGATAATGAACGCATGCAGGACCCACAAACATCGAGGCTGTTGAAGAAATAGTGCTCTACCGAGTAGTTGACTGGCGGCGCCGGTGTCAAAATAACTTGCATGGCTTACGATTCCTCGAGCGAACTCACAAAACCGAATTTCATCAGCAGCGTACAAAGCCCCTCGGGATTGACTGACAGTCGTACATTTTGGGGTGAAGCAAAGCAGTGATGTGATGATACAGCAGTAGTGCATACGTGTACATGACTCAACGAGTTCCAATCAAACTATACATAGTTGTGTGGCTGCATTACTCATAACCGTTTTCCACCACTCGCAGCTGTGTTCAATTATTTATTAACGCGAAAGGCTGAAGTGCTTCAAGCTGTAACACGAGCGACACACACACAAAAACGAACACTTCATGATGTACCATGACTTTACAGGTAGTGAAAGCTTGTTACGTCACATTATGTCGTCTCAGATGACATCGTCCTTTTTTTAACGGATCTAGGAGTGCCAAAACACGTAGGGTTCAGAAAGCTTCCGGCGAGAGAAGAATCAGTATAGGCAGAAGGCAATGAAGAGGAAGAGGGTGAAGAATGAAGAAGGATAAGGTGCAAAAGAAGATTATGATGGTGATGGAGCAGAGGAAGGCTTTTGCCTTTGTGTCGTCTTGGGCGTAAGTGACGGCCTCACCGTTCACTGTGTTTCCTGGGGTCACAAACGAGGAGGCTTCTTCGTGGTCGCCATCCTCGCCATCACAATTATCGCCATCAACATGTCTCATGGAGAACCCACGCTGCCCTGCGCGTGCCCGTTCCATTATATGCCTCCGAATTCCTCAATTTTCCGCAACCGTTCTTCATACCTGGTGACTATTTAGTTTCCCGCCTTTTTTTTCGCTCATGTCAATCAACGCGCACTGAAATTGATGTTACGACCATATTTCCATCTCAGAGCACATACTGGCCCAGCTGTCATGAATATACGAGCGAGAGAAAACAAGCAGGGCAAAGGAAGTGCGTCAAACGACGAGTTGTGTATACAGAACGAGCGCTCGGTTCTAGTTGTAAACAACGCGGGAAGCGGCCGGCCGGGTGCGGGAATGCAAGATGCGGAACGCATATATATGCATGACACGCGTAGCGCGGTTCCCCTGAAAAAGACGCGCGGTTTATTCTATACGTATGCATACGGCGTGGTCCGCGACGGCACCACTGCATGTGGCGCCTCGAAGCTTGTTAGCGGTGCTCGCGAGAACTCAAAGGTGAAGCAGCAGCAGCGGTAGAGGCGGTCCTCACAAGAGCAACGAGAAGCCCACGGCTATGGATGTTTACAGCGGCATGCAGTGTATACTCTGCGCGTGCTCTCCTGTGCACAAACGCCAGGGGCCTCGCGTGTTTCATGGTGTGCCACATACGCTCGCCTAAAGACCGCATTGATGCAAGAGCCGCGCTCAGCCTTGCTATTAACCCTGGCGGGGTATGGTGATTATATTAAAAAATGCAAATTGATTTTTCTTTTTTTTTTTTTTGAGGGGCTGGTTGTACATCGGATTCGAATTTGCTGGACGATCTAGCTACCGGTGTGACGTAACTTCACGAGTCACCAATCTCTCACTCACACACACATTTTCCCTCGGGACGCAAGGGCAGAGGATGTCTACACGGGGTGAACACATGTTCACAAATGTTTTCGAAGTGGGGTTTCAGATCTGGGTCTTTCAATACAGAATACAGCAGCTCGATGCTCTACTGCGATGACCCCTTCAGTTCACGCCTCGTTGCGCCGAGTACAACGCCTCTTGAAACGTCCCGTGGGCCAACACACGCTTTCAAATGGATGGCGAGTTTTCACAGCGCTGACTGAGTATCGTCTATAGTCAACATGATACTGTTCGAATTGGCTGTGATGATTTACGCTGGTGACGTCCCCTTTCTTTCTTATTTTCTTGTAGCTAGACATTGTGTACTACAACGCTCTTTTACCTACGTGACAATATTTCTGGCTAAACAAAGTATACAACCAAAACAAACCAAGTAAATAAGGATATGTGTGCTGTAGAAGTGAACAAACTGAAAGCCTTTGAAATAGAACAGACTTTTTTTTAGAATGTTGAAGATTATTTAAAGACAAAAATTAACATATGAACGAAACAATATATATAATGGAGGAGTACGACATAAAATCTAGTAGTGCAAGATCAAAAGGACGCAACATGTCCTTCCATTTTATCTGAATGCAGCGTACCATCTGCCAATGTGACAATCATTTCAAGGCTTTTATGTGCGGAAACTACGAAAATACCATGAGGCACCCCGTAGTGGGGACTACGGAAGTTTAGACTAGCTCTGGTCGAAATTTCCGCTGTCGCTGCATATCAAACGGGTTTGCATCGTTCACCATTACGCGGCCTCTATAGCACCCACGTTTTTCGGGTGAGCAGCCGAGTGGCGTAACCGGTGTGCCATCCCGGCTGCTTAATATCTGGCAAACTGTTGTTTACAGCCATTGTTATTTTTACTACATGTACGTGGTGAAACATTGGCGACTCATTAAGTCGCCGGCTACCTCTCAGCTCCTAAGTGCGACATGATATAGAGACGCGATCATACGCATTTTATAGCTCACAGATTACAATGTAGTAGGCTCAAATAGGCCTATAAACAGCGCGTTCGTGGACGTATTCGGCGCGTAGAAGCGGGGGGGTACCACAAACGAGTGTATGCGGTATACACGGAAGAAATGCAAAGTGCGGTGACTTGGAGGGGCCTAGCGGTACGCGGCCGCTGTTGCATGTTTATGGGCCGTAAATATTGTCGGCGCTCGAGGCGATAGCAGGCGCCGAGCTGCTGTTGTGTCAGGCGCCTCTGCGCATCACGTCCGTGTGGTTATGCACCGTCGTCAGCGTAGCGTGCAGAATTGCTAAAGAATTTGTTAGTGAAGCACGAACCTTCGTGGAGCCACAGATGTAACGTCAAAGGGTGTAGTGAAGGCTAGCACGGGAGGAGAGGGAAATATTTCTTTTTTTGTTTTCAGCCTTGCCTTGAAACGTTTTATTCTTTTCATTTTAATTGAAGAGCGCCTTTACGGTACTTCACGAAGGCTCAGGGTTTGAGAAACCATCCATACGTCGACGCATGGCCAATTTCCTAATTAAACCTTCGAGAACAGTAGTGTGTCAAAAGCATTGTTAACTGGTCTAACTTACCCGCCGCGCTGCTCTAGAACTTGTGGGCTCGACTACCAAACCGAAGGTCGCGGGGTCAAATCCCGGCCGCGACTGCCGCATTTCCGATGCAGGCAAACATTTTTTGGAACCCATTTTCTCATACTTACGTGCGCTTTAAAGAACGCTCTTGAGGGTTAGTCTCATAATTTGAGAATGCTTGCCGAATGTGATTCACCTCATCCTTATTTTTCTAGTTATTTCACTCTCATGGTTCGGCTCCGCGGTGAATGCCTGTCCTAAGTAGACATATTCATATACAAATTGCAGCGTCTCTCCACGTTTCTTAAAGCACTGTTTTCTGCCGAGTCTGTTGCACATCACTTCGGTTTTGTGCGTAACAATTTTCAGACCTACTCTTCTGCTTTCTGTGTCCGCTTCAGTAATAATGAGCTGCAATTCTTCCCCCGAGTTACTCATCAAGGCAATCTCGTCACCGAATCACAGGTTACTATAAGATACTCTCCATTGACTCTTATCCCTAACTCTTCCCAATCTACGGCCGTGAAAACCTCCTGTGAGCCCGCGGTGAATAGCGTTGGAGAGATCGTGTCTCTCTGCTTTCCACTCATTTTTATTGGGATTCTGTAGCTTTCTGAATGGAGAATTATGGTGGCTGTGAATCTACTGTAGACTTCTAGCTGGCAGTATACTTATGCAGGGTTCGTCGAGAGGAAAGTATATAACAGCTTCATCTTGCCGGTACTTACCTATGGAGCAGAAACCTGGAGGCTTACAAAGGGGTTTCAGCCTAAATTGAGGACGACGCAGCGAGCGATGGAAAGGAAAATGGTAGGTATAACCTTGAGAGACAAGAAGAGAGCAGAGTGGATTAAAGAACAAACCGGGGTTACGGATATCATAGTTGAAATCAAGAAGAGGAAATGGATGGACATGGGCCAGCCACGTAGCAAGCACGTAGGCATGGATAACCGCTGATCATTAATGGTAACTGACTGGATTCTCAGATAAGACAAACGCACGAAGGCGAGACGGAAAGTTAGGTGGGCTGATGGGCTTAAAAAGTTCGCAGGTACAACTTGGCAGCAGGCAGCACAACACAGGGTTTATTGAATGATCATGGGAAAGGCCCTTATGGGTGTAGTCAGGCTCATGGTGATGATGATGATAAAGAACTCTGGGTGGTTGAAATTTTTATAGCCCTACACTACGCCATCCCTCATTATGATATCGTGGTTTTGGGACGTTAAACCCCAGTAATTATTAGTGACATTATTGGTTCTCACCTTATACAAAAACACACATAAAAAATGGCAAAAAATGGCAAAGTCGGGAAGGAAGAAAGGAACATTGACGCAAAGAGATATAGCGCAACATCAAAGTAATCATTGTGAAAGAAAGTACAAGTGAAAGGAACTATAAAAGCAGGGTAAAGTGAAAATCGAAGCATACCAGCAAATATTATATTAACAACAATATTTCTTTGTCGGCAGTGATAAACAAACAGTGGATACTTGAACCTTGTTTCACATACATGGTTTGATAGGGACACTGCGAAAAAAAGTAATCCTCTGTTCACTCGACTGAGGTCTTGTTGCAAAAAAGGTAAGCAGACCACGTGCCTTATACGAATACGAAACCTTGTTAACAATACCCTTGAATGTGAGAGTATTTGAGAGCCGGAACTCTGAAAAAGTGGTCCACTTTTGGTTTCTGCTTCCACTGATACTAAATATTGCGTGATCACGACGGGGTTCTTGGGGTGTTATATTCCAGGCAGTGTCGATCCATTTCCTGAAAGGTAAAGTTAGGAAGCATTCAATTTCTTCTTTCTCCCAAATCTTATGGAGGAAACATATCCCGTCGCTTTTTTTGTTCTTTAACAGGCTAACGGTATAGTCACTACGAGGTGAAGAGAGTGGTTTAACGTATGTGTTACCCGTAATGCAGTTGACATTACCGACACAAGATCGAAGGCAGCGGCACGCTAGCCGAGACGCGACGGAGTCATGTTTTGTTTTACCGTCATAACCTAACTCGTAAGTTCGAGCTCGCTGAACTCGATTCGTTCTTCGTGTTATCGCTTTCCATATTGAGCAGAGGAAAGAAATGAAAAACAGAAGATAATAATCCCGCATATCGATAGCTATATCTCGCACCCTTGTTTCTTTTTTACATTTATATTTGAGCAAATATGCTAAGGTAAGCTACGTTAGAGCCGCCTATTTCAACATCATGTACAGTAATATAAAAGATACTCACAAAGATACGAGAAATAAAACGAATAAAAGAAAAGTGACCGGAGCACTAGGTACATATATACAAGATATGGTGCATAACGCATGAGAAGCACAGTCTATGGCCATAATCCAGTTTATACAGCGTAATTACACCGCGAATAGATCCGTTCAGATAACTTTTGTACGCACTTACGCCTTGAATATGATCTTTGTGTACCGTTATTGTTTCGAACTATCTTGTTGCTTGTACCCGCGCAGTCATTGCTGTCATATTCTAAGGCTGTGAATATAATTGACCAACCAATAAAGCAATTAATTAATTATTCAAATTTACTATATATTTACCTTGATTCAGTGACCTTGCAGGCAGTCAAAATGAATGAAATAGTTACCTATATAGTTCGCCATTGTAAGTCCATATCTCAGTCAGCAAACTTGTTTAAAAATGCCAGGCCTGCGCAGAAGGCACAGCACCGTCACAGCGAAAGCCAGAAGAGTGGCCTTTCAAAGCCATTTCTGAACACCCATTGGTTGGTTGGTTGGTTGTTGCTCTGAGTCCTGGCGCAACCCACCGCGGGAGATCGGCCATGTACTCATTGGGTAACAGCTGCAAGCACACTTGCGTGTGATGCCGACTACGGCATTAATGTTAAACATTTTAGGGTAGTAGGCCGGCATTTGCTATGCTAATTTTTGTCATTCTTCTCAGAAGCGTCGTATCCGATAAACTATATTGTGAGGAATATTGTGCTAATTGTTCATGCAGTGGCTGATGACGATGAGGAATAATGGCTGAAGTGGGTATACGCCACAGTTGATAAGTGAACAAGACCAAGCTTTTGTAGTGGGTTGGAGCATTGGATGACCCACTCGTTACGCTATCCGCATTGTGCGATGACTTCTTGTTCCTTCGCTGTTTTGAAATGCTTTAACGTAATAACGCCGTATAAGTCGTATTAACGCGATTGCTTTCCCGACATCAAGCCTGCCTAAGGCAAGTTTGCCAACATGTCCCAAGCATCGGCCTGGATCAATGGTAGAATTTGGGCTGGCACGCAGCGGTCCCGGGTTCGAGCTCCACTGTGTCCTTGGTACTGGGTTGTTTTTCATATTTCACGATAGTCTTTATACATACATCAGCGGTGGCCTGAGTTGTGATGTCATAACAGCTTTCACTGTAATATCGCCGCTGTGCTTCTATCTATCTATCTATCTATCTATCTATCTATCTATCTATCTATCTATCTATCTATCTATCTATCTATCTATCTATCTATCTATCTATCTATCTATCTATCTATCTATCTATCTATCCATCTATCTATCTATCTATCTATCTATCTATCTATCTATCTATCTATCTATCTATCTATCTATCTATCTATCTATCTATCTATCTATCTATCTATCTATCTATCTATCTATCTATCTATCTATCTATCTATCTATCTATCTATCTATTACTATCTATCTATCTATCTATCTATCTATCTATCTATCTATCTATCTATCTAGCCGCACACGTCTGGGTGCTCTCGTGATCGTCCACTTAACTTGGCGTGAGCGAAAATTAGTATGCGAAGGTAAGTAGGTCAACGAGTGATTAATGCCACAATCCCGTCGTGTACGTCGTCAAACCCTTCTCGCCAAACAGTAGCACATGGGCGGGTATATGCCTTAGGTGATTAAAACCTAGTATCTGGTAGATGCTAAGTTGGTAGGCCTCTACCCAGGGACGACGAGAACACACACGCAAAGAATTAATGTCTCAGGAAGCAGGAATTGAACCTAAGCATTTTGCGTGGCAGTTCAGCATTCCACCACAGAGCCATGCCAGGACTCGGTGCTGATATTCAAGTAGACCCTAAAGTTCGTTAAGTGGTGGCCCTGACAGCAAAACTGTCACATGGAGATCACGTGGATTCGCTCTTTGTGACGGCTTTCTGCTCGCCTATAGTATAGTACCAAGTACTCTACATTGTTAAGCACTTTTTTAAACACACGTCAGTTGTGGTTGCAGTGCTGGCTATCTAATTTTATAAAGCCTATACATATGTACTCTTTTGAATACGTCGGGCTGACGTTGAGTCAACGTCAATTCTAATTGGGCGCCATGCACTGGAGGTGATTTATGTAGCACGCTCCAGTGCTACCATCCTCACGAGCACCAGCACTTCATATCAGATTATCGCTTCTGGTGTTGCTGATGCCAATGATACTGTTGGCATTACTGCACAGGTACAAACTGTTTATTTACACATCTCCAAGTCTTCAACAAATGTCTGCGTGTGCAACATTTATACTTATATTTAGCGATGGATTGGTTCATATGTGGTGTCTAACGTCCCAAAACCAACATATGATTATGAGAGACGCCGTAGTGGAGGGGTCTGGAAATTTCCACCCCCTCATAGGCTCTTTAACGTGCACCCAAACCGGAGCCCACGGGCCTACAGCATTTTCGCCTCCATCGAAATTGCAGCCACCGCAGACGGGATTCGATCCCGCAACCTGGGCGTTTAGCGTAATTTCACGACCTGTCGCACAGTAAAAAAAAATTACTACACGGTCACCTTCTCTCCGCATGCTTCGCATAACGTCAATTCCCAAGGTATACGCGGGATCTGCCGTACTGTTATAAAACAGTGTTTATTTTCCTTACTGACGCTATAATTTTGAAATTTACCATGTTGATGTTATAAGATTTTTTATATATCCTTAAAATGTTTTGCCCACCGAGATAGCTATTTTTTTTCGATGTTTTTTTGATGTGGTTACGGTATGGGAGGCCGTCGCTGTGCCTGTAGACTTAACCGACTTCACATTCAACAATGAAGTCGTTTTGTAGAAAGGCGCCGCAATCATTACGTGTGCTGAGGCGCTATTTTGAAACCTAAATTCGATCGTATCAAAATAGGATCAAACAGCGACTTTTGGAAAGGAAAAAAAGACGTATTACGAAAAGAATCCGCAATGCCCATAACGTATTCGCATGTGTAATTAAGCGATGTACCCAGCGTATTGATCTGCTGGAGTTGTTTATTCACCGTAAAGTATGAATAGCAATCGAAGAGAATCTGTTCATTTCATTTCTCTCCTTTCTTTCTCTCACTCTTTGCTTTTTAATGGAAGAGAAAGGTGTCACAGATTTCGCGAACTGAGAAGAAGAAAAAATGAGAAAGAGAGAGAGAACAAGAGAGAGAGTATGAGCAGGTCATTTACATTTCGCGAGTCCATGTTACCTGGAACTTGGACTGAGTGCGGATTTCGAGTGAGTTCGTAATTAATACGCCGTTCTGCATACGAATGCGACATTTTTATTGATTGTTTTTTCTCTCGAACTCATCGGTGAGGCCCCGATACAACCGTGGCCCAAGAAAGAAGGAAAGAAAAAAAGAGTTGAAGGATGGCGAGAGAGATAACGATAGTCGTGGTGGGGGGGGGGGGGGGGGGGGAGTAGTATAGGCACTGCGTATGGGCAGTCAGCGAGGGTGTGAAGGGGAGCACCACATTTCATATGTGCGCTGTATATATAATTCGAGAGCGCTCGGCTGAAGCCGCTATGATTCTCCGGGCCGGCTGGGAATTAAGTGGACTTCATTAGGACGACCGGCTCTGTGCTCGCAGCTGAGAAAGAACGGCATTTGCTTCAGTCCGAGGAATGCGCGCCGCAATTTTCATTTTCTGTGCTCGCGGGAGGCACTTGTCGGTCCTGCTACGCGCTCTGCGTATAATTATCGGTGGCTGAGCGGAAGGCATCGCGGAGCCGTCCCTGGCCGATACGCGCTGCATGTCGAACGGCTGTCTATGGATGGCCTCGGGGGAGGAGCGGGCTGTGGGGAAGGGGAGGGCAGTGGTGGTGCTGCTGGCGCGTTTACAACACGTAACGGCGACGACCTCGTGTCACGCATGTGTGTGGTCGGAATGTGAGCTATGCGTGTTGCGAGCGAGCAGCAGCCAGCTTGTCCATGTAGTACACTATCGCTTATACGCGCCTATGATCCTCTCCTCCCCTACCACGCTCTAAGCGAACACTTACGTTTAGTGCATTGGCCTTGCGATGGTTGCCTTGCGATGATCTGTTACTAGTACACCTTGTGTGCCCACGTGCATGATGTAGCATTTCTGTGCACGCGAGGAGCGGGATTACGGGTGCCATGCGATTGAACGGCGGCAACGCTGTGTCGCTGTGTGTGTGTGTGTGTGTGTGTGTGTGTGTGTGTGTGTGTGTGTGTGTGTGTGTGTGTGTGTGTGTGTGTGTTGTATGATTGACGCTCTAAAGTTATCTTCGGTTCCTAATATAAGCACCGTCACCAGTAATCCTCATAAATAAAGCAATTTCTTTGTTGTAGAAGCAAAACATACACTAACCTATCGTCGTCGCTTCGTTCTTTTTTTTTTTTCGTTACGATTGCTTTAAAGTGGTAACGGAAGTTCATAATTGAATACAGTGTCTTCGACGGGGGTGAGCCCTATTGATACATTTTCGTCGATAAGCTTGCCCCTTGTGCAGCCATATTCGTTTTCTCCCTAGCACGAAGGCGGTGCGGGTCATAAAAATGTAATATCGCCATGCCAATGTATATTGTTTAACTAGCACGGGAGGATGTGGTTCTGGCAATGATTGTTACTTGCATCGTTATTTCACGCCGCCCCGCAGCGGTGGTCTAGTGGCTAAGGTACTTGGCTGCTGACCCGCAGGTCACGGGATCGGATCCCGGTGGCGGCGGGTGCGTTTTTGATGGATCCGAAAATGCTGTAAGCCCGTGGGCTCAGAATTTGGTACGCGTTAAAAAATTCCAGGTGCTAGAAATTCCCGGAGCCCTCCACTATACGGCGTTTCTCATAATCATATGGTGGTGTGCAACGTTAAACCCAACATATCATATCATCATCTTATTTTACGCAAGTGTCGCTGAGATTACCCTCTGGAAGATCGTGGTTATACATACATACAAGTGTGTGCGAGAATAGACTGTAGAAGCGGCAGGTCACACTGAACGCATACTTAACCGATGTTCAAGTAAAAACGTATTTTGGAACAACATCCCTGAAAAAAAAAATAATAATGCTCAGTTGCTCAGCTATTGTCGAAACTGTCTTCATTTTTGGGTTTTTGTTGCGTTCAGTTGTGCTTGTTTGATTGTTTGTTTTCGCGTCGTTGTATTGAATTTACTTCACAGCCGTTGTACACTTTTAATGCACACCACAATGCTCTGGGTGCTTTATAACACTGGGGCTTTTATTAACAATCGTATGGCGTTTATTCGTAGATTTGAGTGAGCTTAAGGACGCTCTGTATCCAAGCTATGGAACGGCGTCATCTTTCTACAGGAAGAGCAAAACGCAGGGCAAATGCAAGGAGAAGCGAACACGCTACGCACTTTGCTCCCGTGTTTTTTTTTTGTTTGTTTTTTTCGTACTGTCATTGGTTGAGAGCAATGTCCCCTAAAAAGACGGTACTTCAATTGGTGGTGGTTGGTAAAGTTACTTGTGGCTTCGCTCAATGATCGAGCTAACAGCAGTGTGAACATAGGCAAAAACATTATCGGCACATGAGGACATACTATAACCACAACTTATGCTGTGACAATAACGTCTTCTACTATGACCCTTGTCTTTTTTCAAGAGACATCAAATTGATTGATTGATTGATTGATTGATACATTCATTTATTGACTGCTAAATAAGTTTTTATATCCATGGGCGGACTTAGAGGGTTCATTGACTGACTGACTCATTCACTGATAAAACAGTTTCAATATTCATGAGTGGACTAATTGACGGGATCGATCGCCAATAGATCATGCACATTCTAATTAACGTCGAGACGAAAGAGGTAACACTAATGGAGTTGGAAGGGCCAAGTTCCTATTGAAGCAGCAATCTGGCCGCTGAATGATAGCGTGTCATAACTGTCAAGGTACGTCAAGCGCAGTGTGTGGCAACAGATTATTAGGTGCAGCAATGAGAATAATGCATTTCGTGCATTTCTGATGCCACACGAGAGGTGCAGGGTAATTTGAGATCTCTGGAATTGATGTCTCTGTAGTTAACCTAATTAGGCCTGGCTATCATGTTCAGTGCACAGTCGGCTTCGTTAACGATTGTTTACTGCCTGCGGCATCAAAAAATTGAGGAAGGCCGGTCATGCATCTTGCATAGAGGGGTATAGCGCTCCAACGGGTCGAATACATGCGCTCTTTCCCGACCTGTGCTGCGTTTTCGATTAGTATGACACATGTTTCTGGCGCAGACCTATGACACCTCGTTACGAGGGATGGCACTCGGAGGTATAGGCAAATGTAATGTTACCTGGGTTTTGAAAGACGGCATGCAGTCTCAAACTACTCGAGCACAAAAACTTTTCTCTGGTCGGTCGGTCTGTCTGTCTGCAGCCTGTCACACGATTCAGGCACCCAACCAAAGCTTAAGCGCTTGCTGAACGCCCAGTCATCTTGAACTGGTGGTTGAGTTTAACCTTGTGAGTATTGTCTATCACCAAGCAAGTATTACGCATATCTGAGGCGCAACATCAATAGACAAATAATAGGTGTGTTCCTTTAGTAGAAAATAAGAAAAAGTACATAATTGGAATGCCCTATTATTTTTTAGGCTGCGGTGAAAATGCAATGGTATGCACGGAAAAAAGGCCGACAGAAGGCTATCGTCTGCTGGCCTTCTTTTTGCAGCGAAGCGCGCAGATACGCGGCCATTTTTTCTACGTCCCAAAGCCACCTTATGATTATGCGCGACGCTGTATAGTGGAGGTAACCTATAGAAGAGAGTGAATGCGAGCCAGTTGGTTGATATATCCATAGCTCGAAAAGCGCGCACTTGCAAAGATCAGACTGCTCGTGAAGTTTGTGGGGATCTCGTGATGAAATCTAAAGATCAAGCACGTGTTAGCGCGCCCTCAATTAATCTTAACAGAAATGGAGTGTAGTCATCTCCAAAAAACTAGTCTCTTATAACTGAACAATAGTGTGCCGCTGGACGCAGGCGCCGCCAGAAGACTTGAGATGTTCCTTTTCCCCGTGTTTTCCGTTTCTAAGTGCATATGTACTCCCCGTGCAGTTGGCAGTCAGCACTGGGCATGTGTGAATTCTGTTCGTCCTATAGCGTCACACTGTTTTCAACTATGGGTAGTGGAGGGCTCCGGACATTTTGACTATCCGGTGTTCTTTAAGGCGCATTCACATCGTGCAGCCGGGGGTCGAACCCGCGATTTTCGGGTCAGCATCCGAGCACCGTAATCGCTACGCCACCGCGAAGCTCGTTAAGCCATAGGTCGGGCGTCCGCGATGTATGTAGTAGAAGTAGTAGTAGTGGTCGTCCTCGCCGTCGTAGTAGTGGGTAGCCACCTCCACGGCCGGAATAGAGGAGTAGCACGCGCGCATTCTTTCGAATCGAGGAGGCAACGTGCGTATGTTTATCATATATAAAAACATAGTTGTTTCTTATGAATTTAGCTACAAAGACGAGTATCGATCACTTAATCTTCAATAAAATTTGCCTTGAATTTGATGCTCCCCCCCAAAAAAACTTGTAACAAAAGGACGCATTTTGAGCACTATCTGACCAGAAAAGGTTGCCACGTTAAACTCGCTAGACGTAACCTTCTTGGTTTTAGCAAGGGTTAGATCACAGTGCCATGAATTAGCGGTGGTGACAGGTGAGAACTAGACACGAAGCGCGGGCCGTACGAAGGTGCGCGCTTGCCGCTCCTCTAGTCTGGCCTTGTCACCTCTCGTTTAGTCCTTGGAATGTCCGCTGGGTGGCGGTGCTTCTATATCAGGAATATATGATGAAAATATGCGAGATGGCTTTACTTGAAGTGTTAACTACTTGGACTGACGTATACACAGACAGACGCACGTACGGACGCACGGACGAATGCATGGACGGACGCACGGAAGCACGAATGGATACTCGGACGGATGGAAGGGGAGACGAACATGCGGACGGATGGATGGACAGGCGCGAGGACGGTCGCACTGACGAACGCACAGACGGACGGAGCAAGAACGGCGTACGCACGGAAACGCGGACGGACTGACGGATGCTTCGCCCCCACTCACCATCATGCACTCGTCGGAGGTGCTGTGCATTTTTTCACAGATGACCACACACGCACCGTGACAGACAGCTCGGTAGCAGTACACGTCACCGCAGCTGAGCGCGCGTATAGAGTCCCGCCCGAGCCCGGCTCACCTTGAAAAAGGGCTGCAGGTGTATACGGCCGGCGGCGTTGGCCTCGATCTGCGCGGCCGCGTCGCCAAGGTCGCCACTTTCGATTTAATGCCTCGGTCATCGGTCCGGCGGCATGAAGAAACAGCAAAAGCGCGTCGCCGACGGACGTCCCGGCCGACGTACGAGGGACATTCCGCTCGTCTAATCCCCGTAGAGGCTGTTCATGTTTGCCGGACGAAGGGTTCCTGTTTGCCGGCTGGTGGATCGCGCCGCTATTGCAACAGGCACCCCCTTACGACGTTCAAAACAGCACTATATCGAACTATTATATTTTAATACCATCTTGGATACTGTATCGAGCAGTGGGAACAGAAGGATGCAGCTTTATTCGAAACGAAAATTGGCTGTCGTTTGCGCATAACTTGCAATATCTGGCTGCCCAATTTTACATTTAAATGGTCGTAGTTTCGGCGTTGAAAAATCATAGCGGTATTCGAAAAGCACCCGTCTGCTAATGTGTTTTAAATTATATGTATTCACCTTGCATCTGGCTCATGTCATTTCCTACGTGTATAAAGTGAAAAACAAATATATTTAAGCCAACTGCACGTCATTCAAATCTGAGTAAACAACGGAACTGCCAAGCAAGTGCCATCGCTTGACCAATGTACGTAGATGGGGATCTTTCTTTTTTTTTTCTCTTCTTTTTCTTTCTTTCTTTCTTTCTTTCTTTTCTCTTTCTTTTCTCTTTCTTTCTTTCTTTCTTTCTTTTCTCTTTCTTTCTTTCTTTCTTTCCATTCTATCTTTGTGTCGATCTACGTCTGCTTTTTTTCTTTATCTGTTTTTGTATTCTTCCCTCCTTCCCTCCTCATAGCCCTCCTTCTCACCCTCAGTTCTCTTGCAGCTTGCTACTGAATACATGCTCGTGCCATGCTTCACCCTTTCTCCTCCCTCGTTCCTTCCTGCTCGCCCTTAACTTTTCTTTCCTACTTCCTTGCCATACACCACACAATACAAAGGTATACGCTATAGTTTATACTCTCCTTCCTTTGCTTTCTACCTTCCCACTTCCTCTTCATACTAAAGTTCAGTACTATGCAATTCACGTTGATGCTATGCTAAGCAGATGCTTGGCACATACCCAATACCCACTTTTCATGGTGCATGACCACGCTGTTTTATGTCTACGAAACCAGACTCGCTCCGATCTCTAAGAGCTCCGCTGCCTGAGGGGCTTGTATGGAGCCAGTGTAGGAGCTGTACATCGGATCTAATATCGGAATCACGTACAAACCAGGCCCTGCATGCCGGTGGCGCTCGCTCTTTGCCCAAGGTGGACGGCTTTGTGCCAGCCGAGATGGCTAGTGGCTTGGTACACTTTTTATTACCGCGTTCGGTTAGTGTTGCATGTCGCGTTCTCTCGAAGCTTCGGGGAACGCATTAGAGCGAGGGTCACCGCGAAGCACCCGTTCACCCGTTGCTTGCTCGATTCATTACGCCAGCGTTGCGACAATGATTGTTGGCGGTCGTCGGTTGAGATTTATTAATAAAAACTTTGGTGCGCTCACACTAAGTTTGTTAACGAAGTACGCGTATTTTAACTGCAATTTATATGGATGGCGACAATACGAAGCATGTTGGCTGAATTAAGTAAATGGATGTCAGCGGCGGTTCATACACCTGGAAAAGGTGTGGGCTTATTTGATCGGCAGCGCGTGGACTGGGACGTTTTTCACGAGTTGGAGACTATAGCGATCGTCTATGTATAATAAATAGTCATTACCTGAATTGCAGGTTCTCAGTCCCGCGGCCTGGGTGGTTGGATCACATCCAGAAAGGGAGGTTCCTTGCAGTTTGTCTTACGGTTCAAGCACCTATGTGGCACGTACGCAATTATTTCGCCGGCAAATGCCCCGGCGTCATAATTAGAAAGCGCATTCCATGCATGCCGGGCGGGTTTCGCTTACGACTCTCAGTGACGTCATGGTTAGATTCCTAAGATTTATTCGCTGGAGCACTTTGAAGCTCAGTAAAACTTCTTTTTTGGCCTAGTTGAGGTAGAGGTACTTTTACAGAGCAAAAACAGACACGCCACAATGAAGACGACGACACACACAAGGGCTTGTGTGCGTCTTACCTTTCTTTGCGGTGCGTCTGTGTTTAAGCTGTAGAAGTACCATTTTGACAGCGGCACGTAATGAAAGCCAAGAAGTGAATGACAAAAGTTACCTGCAGTGTCAGTTGAATCGTTCGATTTAAATACGACAACCAAAACTATAAATTACTTTTTCTCAGGGCTGCTCACATTTTGACAGTGGTTATACTACATTACAAAGAAGTACTCGCATCTGGTTGTGTACAGTTTGACTGGGACGTTCATATCGCAAACCTTTGTCGATCGCTTGAAATCTTGTGTGATCTCAGTCCCCCACCTGTAATGACATGAACTCCGACCCCCTCACCTTGCTAGAAATTAGTGTGCCCTGAAGATATAAACCACAATTAGTGCACATGCAGTCGGGCAGTGATGATTTGTAAGCCTGTTCACAATAAATAAATATTGCGTTCCTGTATAACGAGCAACTGCACCGAACATAATGGAAGAACATTACTTATGCTTGCAGTTTTCCGAAGTGCTTCCCCTTGGTTGGTGCCATTACCCGCCACGGTGGTCCACTGGCTATGGATGCTCGGCTCGACTGCCGACTCGAAGGTCATGGGATCGAATCCCGGCCGCGGCAGTGGCGTTTCGATGGAGACGAATTGATCGAGGCCCGTGTAGGAGAATGCGAAGAATATTATATTGGCAAAATTACCGAAAGCCAGCTCCTAAAGGAATCTCTCATAACCATGCAGTTTGGGGATGTAAAACCCCCAATTATTATTATTATTATTATTATTATTATTATTATTATTATTATTATTATTATTATTATTATTATTATTATTATTATTATTCGTTGGTGCCAGACTTGAAGTGCTGTCGTTACAGCTCAAGCTGCGGTGGGTGACTCAAACGCAGGGCTTAGTCAGGAGTGCCTCCACCTCCATGCTGTGCGCTTACACGAGTCACACGCAAAGAAGGCGTCCCGCCGTCTCGGCCGAAGAGACAGCACGACGAGGGTGGAATGCGTACCGCTATTCACTGGCTTCGCTCCGTCAGGTCCGATTTCACGCCTGAGTTGAAATGCCCAGATGTCACGAGCAGCGCTTTTTCTTTCTTTCTTTTTTCACCCCTTTCGACGTGATCGTTGAGACACCCAAGTGTTTCCTTGTGACTCACGTCTGGCTAGAGGCAAGGAACACGCAACTTCTCCCATTGCTATGTGTACTTGTTTGCCTTGCGCCTGGTGAAGTACTTTAGAATTTTTTTTTCTCTAGGCTGCCAGACGTCCGCGGTGTTATCCAGTCTATCATATCTTCAGTTTTGATTGACAGTGAGGCCACTTGTGTAGTCGCCGTGACTGGTTGGAAATCACAGCATGGCGAAATTGGTCAGTCCCCTCTGGTGAAATGTTTGACATTATCAAAGTTGGCTAACATCAAATTATGTGGTGGAAACATTTTGAACTGTGACACGTAGCTGTTCTATGGGTCAATCGGAACTGTCATAATGGAAAACTGCGCTATAAGGTGCGTTCTGGCAATTCTAATAACTGTAGCCGCACTTTTAGCCCGTTATTTATGTACCTTATTTACTACATACCGCAAACCGACATGGGCCCAGGGAGGAGAAGTGAAACTGCACCAGGAAAATTCAGAAATTTAAAAAGGCCAGAACTAAACAAGCACATTTCAGTTACAATGTTAGAATATCGAAAATTAATAAAGCCAATCGACTCAACTGAATCAAAATAAAGGCAGTGCCTTCTATACACACAATGCGAGTTTTAAAAAAATGAAAATCTGATGATGTTAGTTCTTGTTCGATATGCAGTTAAGGATTTATTCGGGACGTTGATGCCTGCTTAGTCCTGTTGTTAAGGGGCGTAGATACCGACCAGGATGTAAAGAGTGTGTTATTATACTTGTTTTAGTTTTCCCATCCGGAAAATGGGGCATATAGTGGGGTTTGAACGTCTCAATGCGTTTGGTTCATTGCAGTGCGACGAAATCCGATGACGGTTATCGGGCAGCGACTGCAACGCGGCATTAATATGTCAGTAGCATGAGTGATTCAGGAACCACCGTGACCTTTCTGTCGAGCTTTTCGCAGCCCCGTCGTTTAAATTGCGATATTTATCGAAAAAGCTGCTGAAAAAAAAAAACGCTCAAACTGTGATGAACTGCACAGAAAACGGTATCGCTAAAGAGGAGAGGTATATATAAATTATGCTTTCCTCAGACTATGTCACCCTCAGCTGCTCATCTCCAAGTAAATATTGCAGCTTCGGATCAGGTAACCTAAAGAGAAGGAATGCGAGTAGAATGAAAAATTGGGCTAGTGGCACATTCGCACGATTGATGCAATGCGAAACATACGAAAAATCGATACAGGCGTTTTACTTCTTTTTGTCCCATTCCTGCATCAGTCATACTCCTAGGAATGGGAGTGTTCAATCTACAGTGTTTACTGAATGAACTGAAAAGTTGATCGTTTCGTGATCGAGTACGAGTATCTTCGGTCGGCCACACGGAGCAGGGGTGAAAAAGAAAAAGGGGAGAGGACTGAAGAGCGCTGTGTATTCTAGAAGACTAGCAGATCTTTATTGCCCACACAGCGTGCAGATACCGTTCGGTCAGTTTGGCTTGCAAGGCTCTAAGCAACCGACCGGAAGCTGTGGCTTTATATTGCTACAGCGTGCACGCTGTAGCCGCGAGCAGCCCCGAAAGTGCACCACAACGCTCCGTCGCGGTGGAGGAGTGGCCATAGTGCTCGCTGTTGACAGGAAGGTCGCGGGTTCGACCCTGGCCCCGGTGATCACATTTTGATAAAGGCGAAATGGTCGTGCACTGTGTGCTGTCACTGTATGTGAAAGGTGGACGAAGTTTCCGGAGCTTTCCTCTGCGACGTCTGTCATAATCATGTCGTGATTTTGAGACGTGAAACCAAAACATATAATTTTATTAATGTTAACGGTTTGGTGCGACGTAATGGTTGTATGGAGCCTTTCAGTAAGCGTCAGACTGAATCTGTGGGACGTCATATACTCTTGTAAGACGAAAATTTTGTCAGATGGAAAAGCTCTTCGGCTGGATGCCTTATAACTTGAGTATTGGCATGACAAACGTTATTGCAATTGTTCTCTAATTGTGGTGTTATCTTTAGAAAACGCTGGCACTTTTCACGGTTTCTCCCCTTTATCGCCCGCAGTATCGCTAACGCGGTACTCTGCCTAGAGAAATGGTGAAGAATGACGCTCAACACCGTAAGCGTAGAACTAATGCGAAAAAAAAAACAAAGAGAAAACAGGGTTACCAAACTGAAAGCGATTCATACCTTCCTTCCTTCCTTCCTCTTCCCTTCCTTCCTTCCTTCTTCCTTCCTTGCCTTCCTTCTTCCTTCCTTCCTTCCTTCCTTCCTTTTCCTTCCTTCCTTCCTTTCTTCTTTTCTTTCCTTTCTTTCTTTCTTTCTTTCTTTCTTTGTAATATTGTGTAGACACCCCGTTCAACAAGCTTGGGCAACTACTACAGATTGCGTTGCTAAAAGTCACTGGTGAGGCAAGTGCGAAATTAAAACAACAAATTACAGGGATTATAAAACTAGCTTAGAAATTAACATAAGCCTCCCCCCCCCCCCCCCAAAAAAAAAAGAAGGCAAAAAGACATACAGGAAGACAAGGTGGAGAAAGTGCGACTCAGACGACGTCTGGAAGCAGGACACGGCAACTGCCAGAAAAGCGCACGACACTTCGCGCTTCTCTTGAAGACCGGCGTTGGCTCGTTCCCATCGAGAACACGGAGAGCGACGGCGTGGGTCCGAAACGTCGCCTCACTCTCGCCTGAGGGTCATTTGCTCGTCGAAAGGAAGTGTCAGGTAGTTAGGTGCGCTATTCGACGCTGCGTATAGCCAGTGTATAGCTAGGATGGTGGCCGAGTAAATGGCACATTGTTTCAACCGGACGCTTGCCCTTGCCCCCCTTGTTGCGGTATTTGCGCTGGGCCTTGGCGTATGCTGTAGAGCCGCCCGTTGCGCGCCGCTTGCGCGGGAGGACGTCAAAGTGGGCTCAGCGTTAAAGAGCGTAGCGAGTCCTCGCTTGGGTGCGCAGGTAATCGACGGCGATTTGTGCACAGTCTGTCCCTTCCAGCTTGTGGCCGGGAGCGCTCTTGTTGTCAAAAGTTGGTGCGCCGCGCGCGAAGTTGCTCTTCAACGGAAGCGTGGGGGTGCTCCACCATCTCGCTTAGGCTATCGTGAGGAGTTCAACTACATGGCTCAGACGAAGCATTCTTAAAGATTCGCCGCGATTAGCTGAGTCCTTGAGGCGTTTTCCTGCTTAACGCATGAATGAGGGTTAGACGTTTTATTTAGACTGCATTCCGACTGGGTCCGAATGTAAGAATGCTCATGATCTTAATTGATTAACAAGATTCGTATTGCAAGGGCAACTTTACGATGCTAACTAAAACACTTACACGAAGGAGCACGATGAACAGAACGAGCACGCGTCCTGCTCATTGTGTTCTTCCGTGTATACGTGTTGTAATTTGATCTGATGATTGATATGTGGGGTTTAACGTCCCAAAACCACTATATGATTATGAGAGACGCCGTAGTGGAGGGCTCCGGAAATTTAGACCACCTGGGGTTCTTTACGTGCACCCAAATCTGAGTACACGGGCCTACAACATTTCCGCCTCCATCGGAAATGCAGCCGCCGCAGCCGGGATTCGAACCCGCGCCCTGCGGGTCAGCAGCCGAGTACCTTAGCCACTAGACCACCGCGGCGGGGCGTGTTATAATTTGCGCCGGTCAAGTTTTCGTCAAGTGAGAACGCTCGAGTACTTTCGATAAAATGAAGGGTAAACACGCGGTGGTTGTAGTTACTACAAGAGCAAGTTTATTTGCCGGCGATAAGTTCAGCGCTTGCGAAGCTGTCAACGCCGCGTATACGCGAAGGCACATCATTCTGTTCACCGCAGCCTGCGCTCGCAGAGACGGCAGAGCCTCCAAGGCGAAGCTCGTGTGACTGGGTGAAATAACAAACAATGGTTAAGGCCGATGCAATCAGCTGCGGCAGAATGTGCGAACAAGCTGACAAGAGTCCGCATTAAGGTTATTCCAATGTCGACGTGAACGTTTAAGCGAAAACGTTAGGTCGCAATAAGAACTGTGTGCACATTCAAGGTTAGATCGACCTTTAGCTAACGCCGTACTACTCCAACCTTTACTACAGTGAGAAATGCTCCCTGTGTACATTCAATGGCTAGAACAGTTTGCAAGGTTTGTTTGCGGGCTTGTCACACTTGGCTTTTCAGCTCGGCCCAGGGGCATCTTGCTCCGCAGTATAAGTACCACTTCCGGGACTATAGGCTGTTTACCTTCGTGAAGAAGGTAAGGAGCTCGGAATGTGTATTAGACTAATTGTGCAGTGTCTGCGCAAATAGTGCAGGTCGTCAATGAAATTAGCCGGCAACGACGCGCGTCGCTTCAGCCTGTGCACTATAGTACACCTTTCTCTACAACTCGCGCCCGCTCTTCGCAAAAACGAGCCATTCTGGCGTATGCTCGCACAAAGGCGCGACTGAGGAGAGGTTTTTTAGATAACAGGATTAGCTTTTACCGCTGTTTGATTGCTGGAGCATCAAAAAAGTTATATTATTTCTTTACATTTTTTGAAGTTTGCGTGTCACATGTCTAATTTAACACAGAATATAAGAAAAAAGTGATTTTACTGTACATGACCGACTATATAAGAACTATACGTGACACTCTGACTCAAAGACCGTGGCCACCTTGTCCACGAAAACAGCCGACGTCATCCAGATCTGCTAACAAGGAGGAGCGCGAATACGCGAATAGACTGTCTGTATTGCATCCGGACAAAATAATCAGAACGTGTTCTATATTAGCACTGGCATTGGGGCAGCTGGTGCACGAAGCGTAAGCGGAGTTGCAATAAAGGTAACGTCGTTCTGGGATACCGTAAAGGTAAAGTCGGCAACCAACCCCTGCATCAAACTATTGCGATGGCTGTTCATGAAAGTATGTTTTTGAACACCGATGCAAAAATCAAGGGTTTGTTCTGTGCGATGAGCAGTATATACCGACTTTCATTACAGAAAGCTCTCGAATAGAAGCGCACAAAACGTACCCATATGCGTATAACACCTTATATGCATTTTAGATGTTCACGGCTTGGCGTTTTAGGAGATTCTTTGTCCATTCACTTAAAGAAAAAAAGAAAGAAAAAAAGAAAGAAAGAAAGAAAGAAAGAAAGAGAGAGAGAAAGAAATAAAGAATAAAGAAAGAAAGAAAGAAAGAAAGAAAGAAAGAAAGAAAAGAAAGAAAGAAAGAAAGAAAGAAAGAAGAAAGAAAGAAAGAAAGAAAGAAAGAAAGAAAGAAAGAAAGAAAGAAAGAAAGAAAGAAAGAAAGAAAGAAAGAAAGAAAGAAAACTTTTCGTGTCGCACGTCGTCGCGCAAACAATGTGCCACGATTACGTGTTTTTTGTTTTCAATTTGGGGCTCTTTACTTTTCCTTCAAGATGTATTTACAATATTCACTCAAGGGCTAAAAAGTAGCCGGTGCCTTGTTTGTGCGCCAGCATCTCCTTAAACATCGTATCGACAAAAACATGTACACTATAATGTGCATTGTACCTTTGCAATAGGTTTTAAGGTATCCATGTGTATAAGATGTACGTAGCATATATTATAGTGATGGTGCCTGATGGGCCACCAAGTTCTGAAAAGCGCTATTCCTGACCAGGGCTAGCGCTGTGGTGTGTGTTCCTTTATTGTCATAGTTTTTTTTTTTTCGCGCTCCTTCGATCTATTCTCAAGATGAACTGACTCGCCCAATCAAGTCGTTTCAATCTTAAAAGAACGCTTATGAAAACGAAAGGGTTGACGTGTTGTGTGCAATGAGGATTTTAAAAATTGCAATTTTTCTTTAATCCTCCTTGGTTGCGAGTGCAGTGTGACGGACGAATTCAAGGCACCGTGTTACGTATTCGCGAATGCTGTGCCATGCCATCTCCGCTGGAGCATCTTTATATGCTTTTCTTCTTTCTGTTTTTTTTTTATCTCAAGTACTCGGCCTAAGCGCTGAAAGAGATTCCCGGAACGCGGACATCCCTTGGCTGCGTGTCATGCCTTGCGGACACAATGTTTCTAGTTTACTTTTTTTTTTTTTGTAATGTGTGTGTGTGGGTATGCGATGTTCACTCGGCCTTGCGTCGCAGTGTTCGGCACGCCGGCTCGCCTTGGCAGGGGTGCAAACGACGTGTGCGTGACTGGAATCGTCTCCAGCTGCAAACCAGGCTGAAGCGATCTGAGCAAACACGTTGCATGAGCCCGAGGCGAACATTTAGGGTAGAAATAAAAATATTGAGCATAACAGCAAGGCGTCAAAAATAAATGAAGGGCGGAACCGAAAGCACTGCAGGGTACACCCATTTGTGCTGGAATCAGGCTTCTAACGCGACACTAAAGTTTTCCTGCAGCGCCGGCAGTGAGCTCTCGACGTGCGTTCTCGCCTTTGGAAGCACTTTTGACGATAGCATTCCGAGAGGCACCCACTCCCACATTTATGTGCATCGTTTAGCGACTTTAGTCCAGCCCAAGAATGCCTTAGGTGAGCGAACTCCGGGACTATTCGCTGCCCGATAATGCTCTGCTTCGCAAGGAGCCCGAGATACGGCGCTAAAAACTTTACCCTGCCTTTAATTTTATTTCTTATTTCTTATTTATTTCACAATACTGCAGGCCAATGTGCTGGCCCAAGCAGGAGTGGATACATCAAAACGTAATTGTAGAAAACAACAGACAACAATGCAAAAGAAACAAAAGGTTAAGAAAGAAGGTGACGCTCAAGGTCACCAAGAAACTTATTAGAATGAAAGATGTCACATGGCAAACAATTCCAGTCATCGACAGTTCTAGGAAAAAAACTATATTTAAAAGCATTTGATCGGGCAAAAATTGGGGTTAGAGCATGTTCATGACCATGACGAGTACGTCGTACTGAGAGCGGTTTAACACAGTCAGGGAGATCAATTTTTACAATACCACACAAACAATTGTAAAGAAAGGAAAGACGACTGAACTTTCTCGGAGCTTCTAAAGTAGAAATGTCGTTTAATTGCATTAAGGTGGTCGGGGAATCAAACCTACAATATTTGCCAGAAATAAACCTTACAGCCTTTCTGTTAATACGTTCCAGATTCATAATATCTTTCTTGGTATGCGGATCCCAGATAATAGAAGCATACTCAAGCTTAGAACGAACACAGGCATTATAGGCTAGAATTTTAGTACGCGAGGGTGCAGATGCTAGTTTTCTTTTTAGAAACCATAGCCATTTGTTGACCATTGTTGACCATAATGTTGACCATTGTTGACCATTGTTGACCATAATGACCATTGTTGCTGCTGTGGTCCCCGCTGTTTTCGTTCTGCTGCTACTGTGTCGACGGCCGCGCAGTAAAGGCGTGCAACGTCAGGCATGGTAACAATGACATCAGAAAGACCACTTTCAGGCCGGTGATTTTAAGTGTGCAAACGCGACGCGGGCCCCTGAAACGTGATTTTATTTCAAAATAAGCACTTCTGTTGGCACGAACGAAGCACTACGAGGTTTCTTGACCCCTAGTTCAACAATCAACGCTGACTTAATGTTTGCCTCTGGTTTCCCTTTAACAAACTGTACGAACAGTGCTACGGTTGACGCATGTACATGAGAACGGTTGGGTTGGGCCACGCCAATGGTGCATACGATATCTTGTGGCCTTACTAATTCCCATTGCAATATACGAAAACAAAAAAAACATCGACTTATCAGCCAAAGATAGCTAGCTATCTTGGGCTGATAAGTCGTCCATAGACTACCTTACCTAGGTAAGGTAGTCTATAGACGGGACGTTTTAGCGGTCACGACTCTCTCGTATTGCGTGATGCTCGTATATCATTAGCACCCTTTGCTACGTATACATGCTACCTTGACAGATATCATTACAACATTCGTTAGAGACTGGGCGACTCCTTGCTCCGCCACCGCACCGCGAAAACCCCGCATGTCGCCCCACATGGGGAGCGATCGCTCTATCCGCGGCTTTATTCTCCGGGTCACAGACTGCGCGCGCACGGAGGTGCTGCCATCGCATGGTGTGATCTCGCAGCGCTGACAGTGTTGGTGAGCCGCGCGCTCCGGAGTGAAATATAGTGGTCGAACCGCAGCCTGCGCGAGACACGAAAGGGTTGTTTGCGCGACGCCGTGTTTGATGCCCTTTATTGGGGCCGTTCCGCTTCTTCGCTACACGTCGTGTGCGAGTGTGTGTGTGTGTGGGGGGGGGGGGGGGCAGCTTGTTGTGGCTCTTTGGATCGCGCCTGTCTCCCGGGAGACGACGGCGATATCAGTGACATCTCCTCCCTGCGCCGAGCTCATGTCCGTTCGTCGCGCGGAGTATGGGCCCGGCGGGATCGGCGCATGTGTTGACGTGGCGCAAGTTGTCCGATGTTGCCATGTCGACGAGGCAGCGTGTCCGCCGCCACCACCCGGGGTCGTAGCACTCCGTGTGCACTGCGCCCACCAGACCTACTTTTTTTCTTTTTTGACAGGCTTCTTCTCTCCTCCTTTCAACGACATTTCTATGCACTTTGAAGCGCAGCAGACCTCTTTTACTGCGCCCGGTTTGTATTATTTTAGGCCCATCTCTCTCTCTCTTAAATCGGGTCAATTGGCTTCTACGCCGTTTTCTCAACTTAGAATTATCGGAGCATACCAGCTTCACTTCAGAAAGTGACAAATTGAAGCACTGATTGCTGCAGAAAGCCTCGCCGCTTTCAACAAGTGTGACACTCTTTGTCTCAGAATTATTGACATTGTGGCACAGACTTGGCCTTAGGACGTAATGACACTATACCGCGTTGAATGAAGGGTGTCTGCGTATGTGTGTTGTTTGCACCTCTTTGACTTCTTTACATCTTCGTTGTTCTGTCGTGTATTTCTCTTTTCCCTTACCCATACCACATAGAAGGGTAGTGAACGAACTGTCTATTCGTATATGCTAGTTTACCAGTCGACCTTTTGCATTTTTCTCTCTCTCCCTTTGCCCCGCTGCGGTGGTCTAGTGGCTAAGGTACTCGGCCGCTGACCCGCAGGTCGCGGGATCAAATCCTGGCTGCGGCAACTGCATGGAGGCTGAAATGCTGTAGGCCTGTGTGCTCAAATTTGGGTACACGTTAAAGAACCCCAGGTGGTCGAAATATCGGGAGCCCTCCACTATGGCGTCTCTCATGATCACATGGTGGTTTTGGAAAGTTGAACCCCACACATAAATCAATCATCAATCAATCTTTCATTTTATGAGGCGTAGTTTATGGTTGGCAGTATTGCACAAATATGGCTTTCCAAGATAAACGGCGTCGTGATAACAGACGGTAGGTGTGCAAACAAGGACACTAGAGAGAGGTCAGGACAACAAAAACGCCGGCATAAGTTTGGTCGTGACGTCTTCCTTGTGTCTGTGTTTGCAAGACCCGTTCTTAAACATGAATACGTATGCACCAACTTGCTCAACTGTCTGTAGTTCTGAGCGTCGGGAAATGTGAAGCCAGTCCATGCGTTGGAAAATGTGTCTGCGGCCGTTACCCTTTGCTCGAACGCTTAATAAGATACCAACAAAAGGTCCTTCACTAAGGTAGTGGATCTGTCAAGGTGGGGGATACACGCTACGATGGCGATGCTGCTGTGGTCAATCTATGCGAGAAATACTGGTTTCTGGCACACGAAGTTTTTACGAAGAGCTTCTAAAGGGCGGATATTCTACGGACATGCTTGTACTGATCGCTTAGCTCTCGACGGAAGGGTCCGGCCATATTCGACCATATCGCTCCCTAGAGTTTTCGCAATGCTAGGAACGAATGCGTGCAGGTACCACCTCGACGTTGTCGTCAACCAAAAGTTGTCATTGCATTGGTTGCATCTACCTCCGGCCTTACTTTTCACATATACACAAAATGGAGTACACACACACACACACACACACACACACACACACACACACACACACACACACACACACACACACACACACACACACACACACACACACACACACGCACGCACGCACACACACGCACGCACGCACGCACACGCACACACACACACACACACACAAACACACACACACGCGCGCGCACGCACGCACCGTAACATTCAGCTGGTGCTACAGGCAGAGATCTTTAGCGTCGTTATGTAGGTTACTTTCCCATATCTCATCATAATCGCCACTTTCCTGGCTGCGCTCACTGGAGGGTAAAGGCCTTTCTCGTGTTTTGCCACATAACCCTGTCTTGTGCATCGACCTATTCAGGAATGTTCTAAAACTTAGGACACCGTGAACTAGTAGCATGCAGACTCCGGATGTTGCAGCTATAGCGGCTATCACAGAGGCAAGATATTTAGGAGTATTAAACACCTATACTTTTGTTTTGTTTTCTCTCACATCACCTATCCCGCCTAAACGTCGAATAAGCTTGATAGCTACCGTTATAAAAAATCGGCAAATCTCACGTAACTTGGGAATCGCTGTTATGCGAAGCATGCGGAGAGAAGGTGACCGTTTTGTAATTTTTTATAAAGGAAATGACGCTAAATACGTGTACATACGTTAAACAGTCGCATATGTTTTATATAACCAGTTGTTTGCTATTGCGTAACGATGCTTAGAACAACATGGATATTAATTAGAAACACCAGATGTGGTAAGCTGATAGGAAGCGCTATTGTGCTCGCGAGGATGGTAGCCCTTGACGCTGCAGCATAAATCAAGTTCAGCGCATGGCACACGGCACCTAAGTATACAACTGACATTAACCCAACTTCACTGCTGCATCGTATACTATTAGGGTGTATATGTAATGTTGAAATGTAATGTAATGAAATTGGGTAGGGAGCACTGCAACCACAATTGACGTTTCACGAACATAATGTCTATTTGAATAGTTCTGAGACCTGACGTGGCTTTATGGTAGAATGCCTGATTACAATGCATATAGCTTGGTTTGATTCCAGCTGTGACCCGGACATTTATTCTTTGCATTCGTCGTGTAGTTCTGCCGACGTCAGGTTTTTTTTTTCTTTAGGCTCATGCGATAAAATTACCCATGTGTATTATCGTCGTTCCTGGGTAGATTCTAGTGTCAATCACCTGTGGCACATACCAGCGGCACATACCCAACCGCGGGTATGTGCCACTGTGTGATGGGAATGGTTTGACGATGTTTTTATTCATGTTTTGACCAGCGCGTCGTATTCGTCAAACTAGCTGACCCTATCATACTGGCTCACGCCAAGCTAAGGTGGTGCTCATGAGCGCTCTCTGCCGTAAGCGGCTAGATAGATAGATAAATAGGCAGATAGACGCCAAAAGCACTTGCAGTACGTACGAAAACAATGCTCCACATTTAAAAAGAAAGCCTGAAATAATGGGGGAGGGGCGGGGCGTTGAGCGAGGGCAAGACAGTAATCGAAAGGGAAACTTTGAAGAGGGAGGGTGTAAGCGCGTGCACACAGTACCGCGAAAAAAAAAATTGGGCATATGCAAACGTCCTATTTAAAAGCAGCGAGCTTACGAATTGTGCTGAAAGCGTTTGACGCCTACGTAATTAGACGTGTGCATAATTGCACGTTCAAAGATGGGCGTCCATTCGTGTAAGTATAGTTGTCGACGTGAGCCTCGCTTGATTTGCACGCTCAGTTTGGCGTTCGCACCAGAAGAAAGAATAAAAAAAGCGGCTGAATCAGCCGTCGTGACCGTGCCTGTAGATTGAATACCTTCGTACTTTCGTGCCCGGCGCATCGTACGCTGTGAGCAGTCAGTGAGGCTTTCTTAAGGAAAGTGTGCGAGGATCCCGTTTTGCCTTGCCTTTTATACATCGTGTCCTAAATATCATGCAACACGATTTGAAAAAATGAGTAATGGCATTACGAAGAAGACGTAGTGAATATTGTTGCCAGTACACTTTAGTAGTCGCTAATAATTTATTTCGTGAATTCGATCTGAAATATTAAGCCCTAATTGTGTTGCTATCTCTATAGCTCTGCAAGCACTCGCCTGATTAATTTGTGTTTGTCGTCGGTGTGTCAGATGCTACATGATCTCAAGGTCACTTCGCGTCTTCATGACGTCGCAGATTGGCAGAACTTGTGTCATAAGAACGACACTTGTGTACTTGATCTCGATTCATCATCATCAGCAGCTGCAGCAGCCTAACTAAGCCCATACTGCAGGGCAAAGGCCTTCGCCAATGTTCCACAATCAGCCCGGTCCTGTGCTATTAGCTGCTATATCTATCAATGATGAATTCCTGGAATGCTTTAAATGGACGTGCATCTAATCAGACAGCACGAGTTTTTCGGCTTTTCTCCTCCGTCGAAAAGCGATCGCCTCGACCGTTAAACGAACCCGCGCCCTCGAGCTCATCAGCGAGCCCCAGATTACTTCCCACAAGACGTTTCGCATCAATGTCCGGGAGTCTGAGCACTAGTGGTGAAACATTATCGCGTTGGCAGGCAGTTAGATAGTTCATTTTCAAACAATTTCGTTGAGCCCACCCAAAAACATGAAGAAGAAGTAGACAGGACAGCGATTGCACTTACTGCTTATACTTAAAAAAATAAAGAAAGTATATAAAACAGATAGATGACTCCTATTGCATACGCTACGCACTAGGCCTTAAAGTTTACGTAACACTTCAATCGACTTCCTCTATCTAAGCATTGATGCACGCCGATACGTGCACAGATGGAATGTGACATCCGCCGCATGCGTCGACGGCTCCGAAGTGCCGTTCGCACTTTGACGTCCCGTAGCACGTATTTCAACTCGGAACGTAGTCGCCTCTCTGATGCTCCGCGTTAGCATTAGCCTCGTTCTCGGCTAAGAGGCTTTTGCCGCGACGTTCGTACCGGCGGCGCTGAATATTATTTATTCCCGCGCCGGTGTCGTGGCGGATGCTGCGAGCGTGTCGCAGAACAGGGGCGTGCGACTTCCGCCAGCCTTGTCCTCTGCGATGCGTGAACACCCGGCATTTCTCTTCCTTTCTTTGCTTCTCGTTTGCCTTCAAACGCTTTCTTTTCCGTGAGTGGAGGACGTCACACCCTGCTCCCACAATGGCGAAACCTTCCCCTTATACTTTATTTATGTGCGTGTTTCCATAGCGGAAATGCTCCTGGACAGCGCGGGCATGCACGTGACCACGTTCTCGGAACGGAGCAGCAGCGCAAATACGTGATGATGATGATGGTGAGGATGACGATGATGGCAGATATCCTTCGCTCACACATACTTTCGGAGATTCGCCCAGAAACGAATAATTGCAAATGATCACATAAGAATTGTATATATAAGGAATTATAAAACGGTTCGAAGAAATTAATGTTACTAACTTACACTGTAAGCAAAAGTTAGCCGAGATGGGAGTTTCTCCAGCACATAAGCCCACAAAACTCCCCTGCCTCAATTATTTACTCCCTGGTAGGGAGTGAACTCGGCACATGTCATCGTAAAACGCCCCCTCCTTAATCACAGAGTTTATGAACGACATGACCTTGTTAAACTCCCCAGGGAGTTTCAGGTCACGTGGTTACAAACTCCCTATAGGAGCTTTAAAAACCCTCTTTGGGCGTGACGTGTGTGTGTGTGTGTGTGTGTGTGTGTGTGTGTGTGTGTGTGTGTGTGTGTGTGTGTGTGTGTGTGTGTGTGTGTGTGTGTGTGTGTGTGTGTGTGTGTGTGTGTGTGTGTGTACGGGCATATGTTTGCACGTCGGTGTGAAACACATGTGCTTTGTGTGGCTAACCGTGTAAGCATCTGTCATCAGGCAACGATAATATAAGTGCACCGAAGAATAGCAACGACTGGTTGGTATTTACTGGGAACATTTCAATATATTTCGCACTGTTAAACCACGCTGCACATCGGTCTGATTCCTCAACGAAACGTCGTGAATGCCGCGCTTCAAAGGGCCGAGTAACAAAAAACTTCGAAGAATAAATGAATGGTAGCAAAAGTAAGCTGTTACGATCGTCAGCGGCTGCTCCTGGAGTTTCACCATCAGAAACTTCAAAGTGGTTTGAAGTAGGCTTCGCTCGACTACGGCAGGCTGGCCGGCAACCGGTCTGAGAGTTGCGCCGGCGACGCGCTCGCCCCGTCTCCGCCGATAGTGGCTTCTCGGAGTGTCACCGGTATTTCATCTAGGCTGTAACATCTAAGTGGTAAGAAGGCCTCTCTATGCCGTCGGTATCAAGCCGGCATCGTATCGAACTCGCACTGCGCGCCGGCCACCGCGGCAAGCGCTACGAGCTAGCACCGACCACCGGCGATGCAAAGAATGTGTTTCACAAAAAATGAAGGCTGCTGGGATGTATAACAGTCTTCTGCGCCTTGCGACCGCAGCTGTCAATGACTAACTACAAGGCGAGCGCCGAACGAGGCGGAGTACGATCGTCAGCGATTGCACCGTAAAACTTCGAAGCGGTTCGAAGTAGGCTTCGCTCGACTACGGCAGGCTGGCCGGCAACCAGTCTGAGAGTTGCGCCGGCGACGCGCTCGCCCCGTCTCCGCCGATAGTGGCTTCTCGGAGTGTCACCGGTATTTCACCGGCTGCAACATCTAAGCGGTAGGAAGGCCTCGCTATGGCGTCGGTATCAAGCCGGCATCGTATCGAGCTCGCACTGCGCACCGGCCGCCGTGGCGAGCTCTGCGAGCTATACATGCAATGCATGCGAGCAACTGGAACAGCGACTGCGAACCGTCTCATTCGTTTAAGCCTATCGCTCCGTAGCTTAAACTGCGTGGATAGCGGACACCTATTTCTGTGCATGGGAAAAACGAGACGTAAACTGCACATCAGCAAGCATTTTGTGATCGCCAGCTCTCATTCATCGAATCACCGTGCCGTACTCGTGAGTGAGGCCTAGTCGTCGAACGCGGTAGCGGCGGTCTACCTCGTTCATCGCTGGAGCTGCTAAATGTGCCTCGTTAATGTGTTCATTCAAGGCCGCGCGCACTTTGTGTATGATTCCGTGCATTTTACGGGTCCACAAACAGTACTGCTAATGCAAATTCAGCCCGTACGACAGAGCGTCAACTGATGAAACTTTTTTGCTATAGTAAAAAAATAATAAATATTAGGCAGGCTTAGGATAAAAGGCATGTGTGTTGAAGTGCTTACATCAGACCACCGCAAGTTCATACTTACGTCGTGCGTATTTATTGCCAAATTAATAGCGAAAAAAGGCTTTCACCAGGGCTACATGGGAGGTAAAAATGTGGTGCATATATATACCCGGTGACTATATGGGAGGTGTGTACTGCGTGTGGCAAGCTGTGGTGAGTGCGAGTGTTGTGATATAACGTGAACGTTGTGATAATGTTTGTGTACTGTAATCGTTGTTGTGCGCATTAAATGTTATGTAATTAAAGTTACGCTTGCGCATGGTACGGCTGCTGACGTAATTTTTTTTCTTTGTCGATGAAAAAAATTTACTCCCATACTGACCTGAAAAAGTTCCCCAATGGATGTAAATAAAAAACCCCCTGGCACCATGCAAAAACCCCCTACTGATGGGGAGTAAATTTTTTACTTCCTCCGGACGGTTTTTTAAAACTCCCATCGGGGCGTGCGCTAGAGGACAAGGTCATTTACTCCCATCTCGGCTTATTTCTGTTTACAGTGTAGAGATTTGCGATCAAAACCACCCTGATTAAATTAGTAATTTTTCTACAGCGGAACTGAGATCTTGATACCATTGACATAATGAAGAGGCTCCAAAGCAGATAATATTAGAAATAATGAAATGCAATCTAATCCGATTAAAAGCTGTTTTGAGAATGTTTTTCCTCAAATCGTTTTTCAGTGCATTGAGTCGTAGAATACTAAGTAAAGAACTTAGAGAAACCAGTATCTTGAGATAATTATTTGATCCGATTCGATCCCCTTTTATCACATAGTGTTGCAATAACGGCTGCGTACTGCCGAGCGATATAACCGCGAACATCGACAAAGCAACGTGAAGTATGACCTCCGAGATTTCTCGCTATCGCAAAGGTCTTGAAGTTGTACTTTGCGTTTTCGTTGAATGCCGCGCGGTGGCACTGCAAATAATCACGCTCACTGTCAAATTTCTGTTTCACTTCACATTTCAGGTTATATTTTGCAGCAATACGTACCAAGCGAAGCTAGTTTTAAGAGACCAAAATAGTCAATAACACTGTCACAAGTTACATTAAAAAAAAAAAACTCAACATCTACGATTCAAAGCTGATCTTTTCGAGTGGGAAGCGAGCATTCTACCTCTGCACCAATTTGGTGGAATCCCCCGCGCAACTTTTAAAACGACGACCGACTGCATAGTAGCTATCGCAGCGCAGTGACATGACCCTGTTTGGGGATCACTTTTCAAATCTCGTTGCGGGACCTCCCCTGTTCTATTACCCTGTAGCCGTAGGTGAAAGAAGCGCCATGGATATTCCCAGTTACGACAACAACACATGGCGCCACTCGACATTGTTTTTGAAGCCTGTCCCCATTCGCCACACTGAACTGTTTTATAATCGCGACAGGCATGTTGCGCGAACTGCGTCGACGTCCGCGATAAGGCCTCGCGCGTGTTGGGCGCGGGGGACATACCGTGGCGCCACCGTGTGGCTATCACCACGTCTACTTTGTTGGGTATATATGTGAATTAAACGTGGCGTGCATCCCTGTGACGTGCGTGATTGTATTGCTCCGCCAGTCCTCTTTCGCGTCTCTATATTATTATTATTATTATTATTATTATTATTATTATTATTATTATTATTATTATTATTATTATTATTATTATTATTGTTGTTGTTGTTGTTGTTGTTGTTGTTGTTGTTGTTTTACTTCACACAATCAAATCATAAGAATGGTGCTACAGCTTCTTCACTGGCTGTACTATAGGTGCTAAATGAGTGCTCCGGAAAAGTCTTACGCTTCTCATGATGCCTCACTGCCGGCGTCGTCTGCTATGGCTACCTATATGAAAACCACGACGCCTGAGTGCGCGGCTTCTACGAAAGGGAACGATTCATTCCGTGTCGAATTGAAGCATCAAATAATCATGAACGCGTGCTTTTGACAAATTTTTTTGTTTCTTAAATGCGCGCCAGCACGCTATTTCACTCGTTGTATGTTTGCATCTAAAGACGGGCCGCGATTGACACGAGAAGCATGCGCAAACTTGCATTTGTGTTAAGCACACATAGCCTTACAAAGCGCAGCGCAAGCGGGTTCCTCGCCTCGTGGGAAGCAACAGAGCATTCTTATAGCCACATGCAGCCGCTACCTTTTTGTTATGATTGCGACCAAACACGAGAGTCACAAGCACGCTCGTGCCTCTTTCAGAGTTGTAACTATATCGGTAAAATTTTACAAGAGGAAAAGGTTTGTCCGCGGCACGAACCTAATATTTATTGCGAAAGTTTTGTACGGTCTTCACGCGGTGCACACATTCCATCGCCATCGAGCCACACATGGCTGAAAATTATGAACGATTTGGCTCAGTTGCACAGCTTCTACAAACTGGTAAATAGTGATAAAAAATGCGATTCCAACCGGGCTTGATCGCCCAGTAGTAACGTTGCGATTACTGTAGCAAATTCAGCGCGGGCCAGCCGTTCCATTTTGCGCCATTGAATGAACATGCTTCAAGGTACGTCTTTCGTACCGTGATATCAACGGCAATTTCATGTTTCACTAAAAATGCCAGTGTCCAGTTTTTTTTTACAGCTTCATTCATAAGCTGTGTGACATTTCACGGCAGCTATTAGAAGAATTGGAATCAGTTTTCGAAGCTGACCGCCTTTTCGTCTGTAGATCAAAACAACACTCAGAAGAAGTGACAGTGGCTATGCGCCCATTCTACAGATGTATAAGCAAGGAACCATGTGAGCTGAAGTCGCAGACGGCAGGGGCGTAGGCAGAAACTTGTTCCGGAGGGGGCACCACCTAGATTGGAATTAGGGGGCCGGGCAGGGAGATATGGTTGACTGTTATTTTGTGCACTCTATAGGGCACGGAAAAGCGTTCGGGGAGGGAGGGCGCGGGCTTGGTTTGCCATTCCTGGCTACGCCACTGGAGGTCGGAAACCCATCTGGTCGGGTACACACGCGGGGACAGAAATGTGCCCCCGGAGAGGAGAGCGGTGGTGGCGCGGACTGCGGTAAAAGTTACCTCTGCAAGAGAAGTAGCTTCAGCAGGCTGGACCAGCACATGCACGTTGTAAGAAAGAAGGTTTCGTCAAAAGCACTGGCCGAGCGCGCAAAAGTAACTGGCCGCGAAACAGACAGGCACCTGGTTATATTAACGGAAATCACGGGGGAAAGCTGGACTTCCAGGCTTCATCTTGACTGTCTGACAGTTCACATGACGGCGCACATTCTGAAATATAATGCCACAAGTTCCCCCACATGTACGCATGTACGTCGCATTTTGAAATATGCATAATCGGACTGTTGGCAGAATCATTTTTTCTTGTGAACTGGGCTCCCGTGCGGTAACTGAAACGATGTACTTTCATGTGAACAATGGTAGTCGGTGCTACTGTTAACCCCGTGGGCTTGAATTAACAGCCACAACAACACAGAAAGAGGGAAGTGACAGTGGCACTGCCAGTGGCCGTGACGGTGACATCACGTACGTAGCGCGCTGTGGCGCGCCGCCGATCACTTTTACAGCAGATTTTCACATTGTTGAGTATGTAGAAGTCCGCACGCATGAAGTGAGAGCAAGGCAGTACTGTTCAAAAATGAAAACATCGTGAAGTCGCAGTTGAAAAGACCGCATCCAACTGCCTGCTTTCCTTCGTCGGAGGAAGGCGAGATCACGTGATGCAACCCTGCACGCGTCATGGAGGAATGCTGCACGTCAGCAGGATTGCAGCGCCCGCTCCCTTAGTGGTGGGCCTCGCGCTCAATACATAAAGTTCGCGTGGCGCCCATTATGATAAAGTGGAGGCCCGGATTGCTCAATAACCAGCCTGCCGTGAAATATTTCTTTCCACCCCTTACCAATTAGTGCAATCTGCTACATGACCAAGCGCAAGCATCACCGTAATGCCAAGTGAAAAGGGGTAGGAGCCTCGTCAAGCTGCTAACATAGCAGCTTTTTGCTCTTATCCTTGCGTTTTCTTTTTCGCAACTCTGTGAAGAAAATGCTCAATAAAACTGAAATCTGAAACTGAAACTAATGCCGCAGTGAGCGCGTGCATGCGTGTGGGTATAGCGCTCTCGCTCATATGCCTCCGCTACCCTCGTCTGTTTCATTATGCGGACATGCTCGTGTTAGTATTCAAATCTGCATGCCTTATTATGACGGAGGAACTGAGTAGCCGCTGCCGCGTTCAGACAGTGCCGATGCGTGTCGTGCACGGAATAAAAGGGGTAAAAAAAAAAAGATAGAGAGGAGGGTTGGGAGACCGCGATCGAGTTATACTGTGACATCTGGTTGGCTATTCATTCACTGCATTTACGGGAGAGCAAGGTGAGACTTGAATGAAAGGATATATAAAGACTGCGCAGCACATGCGCTAAGTTAGTGAGACGTGGGAAGTTGAGTATGCAAAGGTGCTGGGAATTGAAGAAGGGGGAAAGGGAGGGGGCTATATATATAGAGAGAAAGAGAGACGTACATTTGATTTTTCCCACCAATGCCGAATTCGCCGGTGTATGTAGGTTTTTTGAATGAATGAATGCAAGGAACTGTATCCTTAAGGTAGGTTACGTCAATAGCGGGAAAGTGCTGCGAAAAGTTTTATGTTATAGTAACTATATATAGCGTATAATACGTGCCTATATCATGCCGACTTTGCCGCCGTTACCGGCGCGTATATATATTTCACAAATGCGAACGAACCGCTTCATACTAAAAAGATTACGAACTCTGCGAGGGAACGGTAGCGCGAAGATAAGGTAGTTTTAATATGCAAGTGCTGTTGCAGCGCAGCCCCGCCGCGGTGGTCTATAGTGTCTTATAAGTATACTCGGCTGCTGGCCCGCAGTGTACGGGGCCCTCCACTATACGGTGTCTCTCATAACCATATATATGGTGGCTTTGGGACGGTAAACCCCAGATATCAATCAATCACCATGTTGCAGTGCGCTAAACGTGTCGGATCCACATTCAATACGATAGTCGCGCGGTGCCTCATGGTCAAGGCGTTTTGTTATTCAGCTAACACAAGTTTGTCTAATTCAGTGCGATGGTAGCGCTGCGACGCTACAGATGTGTAGGCGCTATAGAGATGCGTACACCGTATACAGCGAACGTGCTCTATATACTGTAAAGCTTCCCTTAAAGTCAGTGCTCAGCTCTCACCATATACTGCCATCTGTCAGATGTCACCATACAAGTGAGCAGTCCAAAAGGATATACGCTTATTTTAATTTTTGATCCAGTATCATTCATTAAATTATGGGACTGGATCGAAAACGCCTCGCAAACGCCAAACAAGGAAATCAACGTACGAACACGAAATAGGGACCGGCACTGTCACGGGCCTGTTTATGGTATTCGAAACCAAATAAGCCGCTAAATTACTCAGGCTGCGTATGCTTTTCGTGCCAGGCGATCTGCTATATATTGCTTCAAAAGTGGTTTCAAATTCATCCATTGCCGCAAAGCCGTGCACAATTTTCAATGAGCGTTCGCCTGTCGCCGAGTTGCACTATATTGTCTGATCGAGAGTGGGTAACGATATGAATATTAAGCGCGCCCTAGTGTGTGGGACTCCAAAAACTTTGACCACTACAGCGTGCACTGACATCGCATGGCCCAGAGGCCTCTATATTATTTCGTTTCCATGGTAACGCGGCCGTCGCAGCCGGGATCGAGCCCGCAACCTTCGTTTGGGTCAGCAGCCGGGCACCGTGCGCCGCTGCCGTCGCCCATACAATTCAATCAATTTTTCACCTTCCATTTGCCCATTTCTCGTACGAAGTGCCCGGGCTGTGAGCCTTTCGTGTTGCCTTGTTTCCGTCCAATTGCCGCTGAAGTGCGCCCATCCCGATAGTGAGGATGGAACTTGTCTCGTCTGTGCGATGCTGATGGCATTTTCTGTCGACTTAAGGGCACCACTCCGGGTGACATTGATATCATCTTTAAATACAAGCTCACTGCGGCAATCATTTTTGCGATCCAGTTTCTTCGCGATCTGTATTGCTCGAGACCCGCATCGATTACGGAGTATTGTTCTGAAAATAACTTCAAGTCATGTTCAGTCATGTTCAGTCATGTTGTTTTTTTAGTGCCGGTCAAAGATGTAATTGCGTATATAGGTATACCAACATGCTGTAGGTTACTAGTACCTGTTTTGTGCTCGGAATCCTTTTTTGTTGTCGATGTCCGGTTCACTGTATAATGCGTATTAAGGGCATGGGATCATTTGGTAAATAAATTTCTCGCAGCATGAAACGGGCCGTTTGTAGAGATATTTTGCCGGAATCTTCGGGCTTTTGCTGTCGTGCTGGTGATTGCATATAGTGCAGGGCTTGACTAAAATACTCAGCAAAGTACTCCGGAACACAGACATCGAAATATATGTGTATGGGCTCTAACTTTCTCAGTTAGAACCCATCCAGTCCTGCCTACATATATGCGCTAAAATTTTCGGCCGACGTCAACCGTGCGTACGAGGTCTGCTATAAAGCTATCCGACCTTTGATGGAAGAAAGAACGACTTGCATAATTGGAACGTTTGAAACCCAATCGCCCTCAAAGTAGTTTCTTTAGGTCTCCACACACTTCTCCCAGTGGTGTGGCATTGTTGGAAGCATTCCGAGAAGGCCTCTTTCGGAATGGAGTAAAGCTCGAACTGTCGTTCCAGCCATAATGTCCTCCCTTGACTGACTCTCCTTTCAATGTCTTCTTTAGTTTGGGAGACAGCCATAAGTTGCAGGGGGCAATATCAGGAGAATAAGCAGCCTGTTGAACTACAGGAGTCTGACATTTCGCCAAAAAAGTCTGAAGCAAGTGTGAGAAATGTGCAGGAGCATTGTCATGATTGTTTCCTGTCGACCACATCTCAGGTCTCTTGCGCCGCACAGCATCACGTAGGCGACGGAGGACATCCCTCTTTGGTGATTGTTTGACCCGGCGGTTCGTAGTACTCGTGGTGTACCACACCGCGGAAATCAAAGAAAGCACTCAGCATCACTTTGATGTTGCTGCACACTTGGCGAGCCTTCTTTGGCCTTGGTGATGTGGAATGCTTCCACTGTGACAACTGGTATTCGGGTTTCCTGTTCGTACCCGTACACCAAAGACTTGTCACCAGGGAAAATGGTGTTCATGAAGTTAGGGTCACTGCTTGTGCAATCCAGAATGTTCTGCGAGACTTCAACACGACGTTGCTTTTGCTCCGTCGTGAGCAGTTTCGGGAAAAATTTCGGCGCATTTCTCTTTATGGCAAAATCTAGAAAAAAAGAAAGTGCCGATGCCCACCTATTCCACAATGCCCGGATAGTCACACGATGGTCCTACGTCAACACAGCGTTCACTTCGGCAATGATCCGGCCATTTCGGCATGTTGGTGGCCGACCGGAGCGGGGCTCGATTTCCACCGATGTGCGGCCGTCTTTAAACCGGTTGTGCCACTCCTTAATCTGTGTGCGGCTTATAGCGTCATTACCAAAAGCCGTCTTGATCTTCCCAATGGTTTCCACTTGGCTGCCGCCCAGTTTCTCGCAACATTTGATGCGATAGCGTTGCCCAAGTCGCTCCGTCATTTTTTTCTTCACTGAAAAACTGAGGACAGCCCTGCGCACTACCTTACTCAGTCGCTGTGTCCATGCGACTCAGGCTATTGGCAGGCGGGAAAAAATTCACGCATGCGCACGGAGGCTCAAGGTCGGCTGATGCAAGCGCGCTTGTTTTAAATCCACCAGGTGCTCTAATAATAATAATAATAATAATAATAATAATAATAATAATAATAATAATAATTTGAATGCTTTTGTATAACAGACCTCGTATCAGAGAAAAAAAAGGTGGTGCAGAAATAGTTGCGTTAAGTTTCGCTGCTGTCGATCAGCAGCAAAACTTCAGAGAGGCTTCGGCGAATAATTTCGGTTTTATGCCAAGATAAATAACAGTGATCTGATAACCGGCGAAAATAATGCTCGCTACGCTTTGAGCTATTCCCTGGATAAAGAAGGTAGCGGGAGAACAATTTCCTTTAGACGAGGTAAGTAAATACGAGTCGCATTCGTTTGTCGAAATTGCGCCTCCGTGTACTTAGTCAAGCGGAAAGAAACGGTTTGCATTTTTTTACCCCCGTCTTCCGATTGCAGGCTGAGGTGGTTTAGCTCACAAGTGTCAGTAGTGGATATCGCTGTGCAGTAAATTGGAATTGGCGGTTTGGCGGGCGGTGCTGATTCGGCCGATGAGCACCGCTATCGTTAATCGCACTTTAACTATATGACGAAACGCAGAATGCTTCACAACATGGCCAAACAGCATCACGGTGTTGTTTTCCAAATCATTCGAGGTCGTTACAAGGATTTATCCCGTTGGTGCGCTAGTGCGCGACTGATAATAACTACATGACTTCGCTGCGTGTCTTCGTGTATAGAGCAGCGGTGCTAACCTGGTTTGTTTCCGAGGAAATGAACTATATTCACCGAATACTTGTTTCCAAAAAAGTAAGGGCAGCGGAGGTTAATCACATTTGCCCAGATGTGAGCTTTCGTTAGGATAACTTGCACGGGATAATGGGATTGAGAAGGATATGACAATGGAAAGAGAGGACAAAAATACAAAAGGCGTTCCTGTTGCGTAGACTCGCGGAGGCCGATGAATAGCAAAAAAGAAAAAAAGTGAACCCTGCGAGGCTTTTTGATTAAGATTCGGTGGTTTTATTTTCCTTTAATTGCTGCAAAAATGATGCAGATGCTGACATAGACATCTGTGCCTGTTTCGCAGGGATAAAGCATATACGAATTCGCAGCAAGCCGCTGGTTTTCACGAACAAAGACACAATCGAACGAATGAAACAGAATGCATTCGCAAGTCATTCTGCATGCCAGAGAAGCTATGTATTATAGCCAATGTAGTTCGTCATTCAAGCTTCACTGGAGATTTCTGGCTCTTCACAGTGGAGAGGGTTATTCAAATGCAAACGTTGTGATAAAAATGCCATAGCAAACGACAATCACATACGTGAGAATGCAGGGGGTCTTCCCCAACCCAGAGCGATTCGGCCATGATTTGATTGATATGTGGGGTTTAACGTCCCAAAACCACTATATGATTATGAGAGACGCCGTAGTGGAGGGCTCCGGAAATTTAGACCACCTGGGGTTCTTTAACGTGCACCCGAATCTGAGCACACGGGCCTACAACATTTCCGCCTCCATCGAAAATGCAGCCGCCGCAGCCGGGATTCGAACCCGCGCCCTGCGGGTCAGCAGCCGAGTACCTTAGCCACTAGACCACCGCGGCGGGGCGATTCGGCCATGCAGCTTTCTCGGATGTGACATGCACATGGGATACCTTAAAAGTAGAAATGATGCAATGATTTTGTTTAGATTGATAAAGTGTACTTTGAGAATTCTAGTGTGAAAAGTTTCACCATCAGAAGTTCATTATCAGCGAAGAAAATCTAAGTTGAAGTTTTATTGTTAAATTTCCTCGCAGGACGTATGGAATTTCATAGTGTATTTTTTGTGTATGGCTCTCCCTGCATGTTTGGACTAGGTTTTCGCAGTATTTGATATATACATAAAATAAATAAAAGATTACCTCTGAGCTATTAGCATGCATTTTAAAAGAATCGACCTAAAAAAAGGCACCACGTTGTTTACAACAGTTCATGTCTCCAAGACTTCGGTCTAGTGGCTAAGATACTCGGCTACTCATCAGCTGTGGCGGCTGCATTTTGAATGGAGGCGAAAATGCTGTAGGCCCGTGTGCTCAGACTTGGGTGCACGTTAAAGAAACCCAGGTGGTCGAAGTTTCCGAAGCCCTCCATTACGGCGTCTATCATACTGATGTTGTGGTTTTAGGACGCTAAATCCCACATATCAATCAAATCAAGTTTTCGTGAAACAATGATAAAGAAATCTCACGTCGCAACAAAGGCATGCTGCGAATCCTGAGCAGCTTTCACTCAATTAGGCGCCCCCTCAGTGAGCCTTTCGCGCTCAGCTGTATTAAAATGGCCATCAGGGCTCAGGGACGACCTTTGGCTGACCTTGCTGAGCAACCACGTATAGCAGAGAATGCAACTTCCGTGGAATTTATGGGCTTTTATTTTCCTGCATGGGAAAACGATCGGGATGACGGTGGTTGTGAATTATGTGGCCATTTTTTGCTCGCTCACCGCCTACCATAGCTTACGTTTGTCGTTAACAATAGAGGTTTTTATCAAGCTACGGAAACACGTTACGGATAGGCGAAAACACGGAAACGGCTGACGAGTGCGCATGCGCGATCATTGTACGCGCATACGGAAAGCAACCGTGTCGTATTTCCGTGACGTGTTTCTATACCTTGCTAAAACCCTCTAATGGTTTTTTTGATATTGCACTTCTTCGAAGCCCGCTTCGTACCACTCTCTTTGGTTTGTTTCCTTCGTTCACGTCAGTTTTCTTATTGTACTGTCGGGTGGTTGTGTCCAAGTACTCCGGTGGCTCTAAAAATTGATGTCGAAGACCAGCTAAGCACTACACCTTGAACAATTGGCCCAGTACAGGAGCAACTGAAGTGCGAAAATACTAAGTTTATGCGCATGTTTCCTCCGCGATAACAGCGACACCTCATTTTCGGAAGGTCTCGATGGTGCACTCAAGCGAACGGGCACTAAGGGCATCCTGTTTGCATTGATATGGTAGACGTATCATTTCCGGGGTAATAGCGCCTTTTGTACTGGGTGTAGCCGAACCGAGGGCCTAGGGGCTGTTTGTGAAGTGTCCTCGCGCCGTGCGCTTAAAGGGTGCGGAGGAGGAAGGGCATGGGGGGGGGGGTACATTCGTTTACGATGACAGTCGCGCGATCAGCGCGTGAGGTCCCGCAGTACATAGTATATAAACGCTCGCGGCGCCCTTGTGTCGGGTCGGACTGTTATATACGATCGGCCGTCAGTGAGAGAGAGAGAGAGAGAGAAGAAAGTGGGCCGCCGTGCCCCTATTTGGGCCGACATCGATCGATACCGTGATCGGGCCCCTCTACACACTCTCAGCCTTCCTCAGGCTGATGGCGGGTCGTTTGTGTGTATACGAATACGCTGGCATAAACGGGAGTTGTTGACATTGCGCTGGACAGAATTTAGATAGGCGGATTAGAAGAGAGCTGTGCTTACGATGCGCACGATAGGTTTGTGTGTGTTTCTGTTGTGTGCGTGTGTGCACTTGTGTATGTTCTTTATGTGTGCGTGCTTGCGTATGTAGATCTAGGCATATGTATACCCTATCAGCGACGCCACGAACTTCTTTTTCCTTCCTTTACTACCTGATTGATATGTGGGGTTTAACGTTCCAAAACCACTATATGATTATGAGAGACGCCGTAGGGGAGGGCTCCGGAAATTTAAACCACCAGGGGTTCTTTAACGTGCACACAAGTCTGAGCACACGTGCCTACAACATTTCTGCCTCCATAGGAAATGTCCTTTACTACCTATAGTTGTGTATCTCAGCGTGACTAGATGCACTGCCCTTTTACGCTATTTGTCACGACAGTTGAGGAACCTTTTCAGTTTGAGTAAAAAAAAAAAAGAACACTTCGCTCATTTAGCGTAGTAGGGCGAACGCGATGCGATCTGCGTCCGGGATTTCAGGTGGACTAATGAAGCTCTGAAATTTGCATGCGCAGGGTGTATAACGACTTAGCGTACAGGGCCGCGACTAATTTAGGACGCCATTCAGGGGAGCTAATTTAACCCACCATGGTGGACGAGGACGGCCGTTGCTGCCTGTAACGATACTGCGTGCCATCTAATTAAATCGGCGAAACACGAGATGGACGGTGTACTGGGTTTCCTTATAGTTGGTTTCTTCGCCCCACTTTGCACTATACGTATACCCGTTCTTTTTGATATCGTCGCCGTTCAGGTCGTAATGGCTACTTTTTATAGAGCAGTGACCTTTCTGCTGCTTGCCTATTGGGATGGTGTAATGGCTACTTTTTATAGAGCAGTGACCTTTCTGCTGCTTGCCTATTGGGATGGTGTAATGGCTACTTTTTAATGGGCAGTAACCTTTCTATTGCTTGACTAACGATCACATATGTATACTGGGCAATCGTGTCTGTTCTGGTAGCGAGAAATAACGTGTCGGCAGATGACTCAGTTAATGGCTGTAGACCCGGGTGTGCTTCTGCGAGCACGTGTACTCGCAATATCCTTATTCGAAACAAATGTCAGAAAACATTTACAGTAGTATCATTTAGAGAAAGAGTGAGAATTTATTAGAAGGCTATTATGTGGGCTTGAGCTAGTGCGTGCTAACATGCTATTCTACACAGGAGATATGGGAAAGGGGGATGAACGATGATGGGGATAGGAAGAGGTGGTGTGTACGTGCAGTAGCCACCTAGCACAGTGCCCTACAGCTGAGTATCCATTCCAAGGCTTTTGATGAATTGAAGAACGGCCATTGTAGCAGTTCTTCTCATACATGTGGGCCCGCACATTGCTTACGTAATAATTAAAATTGACACTGAGCGGAATGAAAACACTCTCAGTGGGTGCAATCGTGTCTTCGTTAGCTGCTTAAGGAGTGTATATCGAGGCTCTCCGCAGGCAGAGCGATACAGTTTAGCGCTGCCTGGAGTTATGATCTTACTGTGCATGGATATATCTAACGTAATGGTGAGATAGCTTACAGGTACGAAGCCAATAAATGCGAATCAGGAAACTAAGTAGTCGGTGCAGTAATGTGACTACATAGACACAGACCGTGTCTCCATACTCGCTGTTTGCTCCTTAATAGGCATCGACGAGGACAGAGGCCGCAGTTAATCTCGTTCCAGTTCTGGCGAAGCTATAGACTGCTTCGCGAAGACTGTGCCGGTAACAGAAGCTCACGCATTCCACTATGTGTTTTCCAAACGGGACTCGAAGGCAAAAGCCATCTCTCAGTTCTTTTTTTTTTTTTCCTCAATAGATTGCACTGCTTCCACTTCTTCATTTCTACGAAACCTTACTCTATCTATACCTTTAACTCAATCCTTTTAATTCCTCCTCACCCCCATTTCTTGTGAGCTACTGTTGAGGTGTCGCACGCCGATGCAGACAGTTACGGGGCTCACTTTTCTCTTCTTTTCCCTCTTATAACAACAATCTTATGCCACGAAGTCATCACGCAACTTCATAGTGACGGTGCGAAGACGCAACACATCACATGTGACGTCGTCGTGGCGTCATGTGAGATAACGTGATACCTTTTGGACCGTTTGTGTTCACACAGGTGGCCGATGGTCACGTCAATTTTCATCAGACATCATGTAGCGTACATGTTTGTCAAAGCTTCCGCCTTCTTAGATGTGCGTCATGCATTGCTGCCCAAATAACGTGGCGGCATCGCAGAAGGCTTGGCAACTCGAACAAAAGGTTGTCTGCTCATAGTAAGAGGTTTTGATGCTTTCTTACGTGTTCGGTGTAAGCAACGTTACGATTTTTGGCTTTCGAAATGGATCTCACGCGATTTTTTGTCCTCTTGTCGAAGCAGGTGGTTATATTATAAATATATATATATCTATATATATATATATATATAATAGATATATATATATATATATATATATCTATATATATATATATATATATATATATATATATATATATATATATATATATATCCACTTTTCTTTCTCCTTTCTTCTTATTTACATTCCATTATTTCTAATAACTTCCCCGTACAATCCTTGGCATTGCTGTCTGTTATATCTCATTAATATTGTGTTAAAACACGGAAATACAAGCCCTTAGGTATACACTTCTTTCCCTTATAATTATAATATATACGTATATATATATATATATATATATATATATATATATATATATATATATATATATATATAATATATATATATATATATATATATATATATGTGTGTGTGTGTGGTGTGTGTGTGTGTGTGTGTGTGTGGTGTGTGTGTTGAATGCCTATTGCGGTGGAGTGTACGGCTGTAGTCAATTTACCCTTTTTCTCTCTCTCTTTTCCCTCCTCTTCCTTCCTCCATTTTTTTGTCCCCTTCCCTAACGCACCAGTGTAGGGTAGCCAACCGGATGTCTTCCTGGTTAACGTCCCTGCCTTCTCTTTCCTTCCTTCAGTCTCGGAAGCGTTCTTTAAACGTCGCCGTATATATTGTACGCGATGTTGACTAGAATCAGTACACACCGACGAGCGCTAGTGGGTTCCATTACTAATCCAGTAAATTTCATGGCGCCTTGAGGCGTTCTCGTTGAACGCTGCATGGAATGCTAAAATGAGTCGACAGTAAGACGAAAAGTGTGGAGCTTTGTGAGAAAGGCCGACAGTGGTGCGCTAAAAATGCTGGATGAACAGGCAAGCGTTCTATAACGCACGGCGGCCTTTCTGGAATCGCACACGACGGTCACTTGCAACAATAGAAATTTCACCGTCGGCATTTTGGTACTCGTTATACAGGCACAACTCTTTGCATGCACTCTGCGGCTCGGTACTTTAGTACAGAGCTCGTGGTGGAGTTTCGTAGAACGCATTGACGTGAAGTTAATAAAACATGACGCTGCCTGGAGCCTAACTAAGTCCGCGCCCTTGAAGCCTTTCGCAAACGCTGTATCGGGGCGTCATGATGGCCACACTGGATGTTCGGAGCTGATGCAAATCGCTCGCTCGCTCACTCGCGGCTGCAGCGTCTGGGGTGAACCACGTAACGCTTCCCAGTTAAAGCTGGCACATGTCTGTCTACCCAGACGAAGGCCATCAGCCGCCGATGAACGCAGTGTTCCATCATTTTTCCTCCAAGCCCTTAATTTGTGTGTTCGCATCTCTCAGAAGCCTGCACGCTCCCGTGCACACACACACACACACACACACACACACACACACACACACACACACACACACACACACACACACACACACACACACACACACACATCGTCTTTCGAATCGTCTGCCTTCATAGTGGTTGTTGTTACTTTTTTTTCGGGCACTGCCTGCATGCTTCATTTGCATTTCAGAACACCCAGGAACGGACCATTTACAGCCGTTAGCGCGCAATCTTTTCGTTCCTTTCCTTTTCTGATGGTTTCTTTAATCACTAATGGGGCGTGCTCGAACAGCGCTCGATTGATAGTGGAGCGAAGACCAGGCGCAAATGAGCTGCAGTCATTCATTTAAAGTACGGATTGGCGGTAATGGGTTGCGGAGAGGATGCGAAGAACGACGTCGGGAAGTTTAATTCGTGTTTGTTCTGGTCGGCTTCTCTCTGCAGGGGCGTGTTAGCGGGCGTCGTGTGGGGTGCCAGTATAGGTGAGGAAAGACGCCCATGTTCTGTAAACCCACCGCCGAGCACCGTGGGAGGGAGCGGTTAAGAGGAGTGGAATGAGGGAGCGGAAGGGGTGAGCGGATAGAACAGCCAGTGGGTGTCGAGAGTGAAAGTGTGTGCTTACACCGGGGCAGAAACTACGCTCGCTGCAAGCGGTATGCACCTCTCGATCGGCGTTGCCGTTGAAGCTGCCTATAGCAGTTCTGATAATGCGTGTGGTTTATCTAGCCAAAACCGTTCGCCACAGTGGTGTCGGGGCTACTGTGCTCGGCTGCTGGTCTGAAGGTCGTGGGTTCGAGCCCGGCAGCGTCGGTCACATTTCGGCGAAATGCTACAAGCTTGTGTACTGCGCAATTCCAGGGTGCGTTAAATAACACGAAGTAATAAAAATTAACGAAACCATATACTTTGGCATGCCCGCAGTCACATTGTGTTTTTGGCACGTAAAACTCCACAAAATGTATATTATTATATTATTATTATTATTATTATTATTATTATTATTAGTAGTAGTAGTAGTAGTAGTAGTAGTAGTAGTAGTAGTAGTAGTAGTAGTAGTAACGAAAATGTCGATATGGTTATGAGGCGTGCGTAGTGGAAGGCTGCGGAAATTGAAACCACCTCGGGTCATTTACAGTGCACTGACATAACACACTGCATGGACCTCTGGCGCTTCGCCTTCATCAAAACTTTACCACTGAGGCCGGTATGAAAACCTCGACCCTCGTGTCAGAAGCCGAGCGCCGCAACTACTGTACCACCGATGCGAACTACACTAACAGTTCCCACGGTTGTCTTTCTCGTATCTCCTTTCAATTTGCACCCTTCATGTGACGGCTTGATGAAGCTTACGAGTGCATCTTCGCTGCATATCTTTGCTAACTTCTACCGCGACTGTCGTAACTTCTTGCATCAGTGCGTGCTGAGGAGAAGCCGGAGTTTGAATGCGTTCTCTTCATAGTTGGCATCTGACCAACGGTTAGCGCGCATTGATTGATTGATTGATCTGTGTGGTTTAACGTCCCAAAACCACGATATGATTATGAGAGACGCCGTAGTGGAGGGCTCCGGAAATTTTTACCACCTGGGGTTCTTTAACGTGCACCCAAGTCTGAGCGCACGGGCGTACAACATTTCCGCCTCCTTCGGAAATGCAGCCGCCGCAGCCGGCATTTGATCCCGCGACCTGCGGGTCAGCAGCCGAGTACCTTAGCCACTAGGCCACCGCGGCGAGGTGGCTTCATGCCGAGTGTTCGGGGTGTAAACGTAACCAAGTGCGATAAGTCCAAATAATACAAAAGAAGGAGAAGGTGGGAGCTTCAAGGGATCGAACATCTTTGAACAGTGCGCATGTAGCCGGAAAAAATGACAAGTACTCATGCCTTCAAGTTTGCTGCCTTGACGAAGACCAGCCCTCTTGTCGGTGACGATGAAACAGGGATGAAGTGCAATGGAGGTGAAAAGGTGCGTGTTCTGGGCGATGTAAGCGCACGTTAAAGAGCACCAGGTGGTCGAAATTTCTGCATCCCTCCTATTCGGCGTCTCTCTAAATCGTATAATGGTTTCGGCACGTAAAACTCCAGATATTATTATTAGGTATGAAGACGTACACGCACAGTCGCAATGAAAAAAAAAAAGAAGCTTAGTGTGAGTGACCCATGACCGAAGTTACAAAATCGCGTTTAACAATGAAAATTCGGACTTCAGGATGGGGTACGTTCTACCGGCCACTTTCGCTTTAACGGGTACGTCGTTCCCACTACTCTATTCACGATATCACGATCTCATTACCTGCTAGACCCGCCTAAACACTCATCGCGACTGAACCATTCCAAAACTATACACCAACCTTTCAGTCGTGTTGATGCTCACAAACATTCCCTTTTTCCGTCAGCTATCCACCATTGGAATAGACTAGAGAACAATATTGTGGGCTGTAACACCATTCAATCATTCATGAACATAATGCAGTGTGTCCAATGTGAATTATGAGCTGTTGACATTGTATCTTGTTTCTTGTTATTCCGTTATGTATCTTCTTTCGATTTGGTATGTATTTTCTTGTCTTCACTCCTGCATGGGCGTGAAAAACCTGCACTATGTTGAAATAAAAGAAATTCAAAACGATTTCGTTTTGGACGAGTCGGTGCTTGCATTGCTTAGATACACTTTACTCTGGCGCAAAATACATTTTTTGAAACAAGGGGGGGCGAAGTGAAGAAAAGAAAGTAAAGTGACACCAACTCTAATATCACTTCCGGAAACGTGCAAGCGCGAAAGACTTTTTCCGCGCATGCGTGGAGAGCCAGTGTCAACTGTCATTTGGCATGCTGTGAAAACGAGACGCCCTGTGTTGGGATATTCCCGCAGCGTGGTATATTCGACACTGGTTCTGATCTTTTCTTGTCGCGACGGCGCATACAAGGACGTAGCCCTGCGATGCGATGGATATGCGTATTCCTGTACGCAAGTCCCCGGCGCGAAACTTGCGGAATTTTTAAATATATATTTTCCCTTGCCTTTTGACACGGGAAGCGACGGTGTTGTCCTTACACAGTAATGCTGCTTTTGCGGTAAACATGATACACGAAGCAGCAGCTAAGCACGATACTCGAGAACGCGTGATCGTGGCGGAACTAGATAAATGGATCATGGTTATTCGCCGCACTAAGCCACTGGGTGAAGGTCTGCGCGGCGGATGCAGCCCCTGACCCTAATCGGCCGCGCATATATCTTTTACGGCCCCCGCTTTCGCGAAGGGCCCTGCGTCAGGGTTTAGGTGTAAGTCAGGGGGCCCCGGTCATGCGCGTTTTTTTTTTTTTTTTCAGCTAACCTATACTCTATAACGTGCGCGGAGGACGTTGCGAACGAGCCGCGTAGCACGTGCGGCGGAGGTTTTGACATCCTTGGCGCTAAAAGGGACAGCGGGAGCACGCGTTCTCCAAGTGCTGCTAAATGGCGGCGCAAATTACTTCGGCGCGAGATTTCTTGCGCAGATCAATTAGGGCCTTGTTTGACGATTCGTATCGAGCCAGTTGCGCAGCCTCGTGTTGTTCACGGCTTCTTTATGTTGCCGCCAGTTTTTAGTCGCCTTTTGCGAATGCGACTGTTTCCATAGTTGATAAAGCGCTAAGCGAAATGCACATTCACGCCCACGTAATGAGGGCGCGAACCCTATTGCACTTGTGTTTGCCTCTTATTTCAGTTATTTCTGCGTGCGTGAATGTTTTTAGTGTGCCGCTTCATTGCTATAGTGGGCTCACAAACTTGTTCTTCACATGTTAAGCAAGCTCATTTCAATAAGCCCGACGGAGCGGATTGCGAATGGAGTTGCACTTTCGCACGTACACGCATTTCTGAGGTTGGGACTGGGTTGAATAAGCGGCGTTGAGGCTAACCGTGCATGTTGAGGTGACATCGTTTATAGAAACATTCGAGACGGGAACGCGCCATTCACCTAAAGTTATAGATAGTCTTACTATGTGTATATATATTTACGGTCCCAGCCGCGACCGTCGCGTTTTGGTGGGGTTGAAATGCTAGAAGCCCCCGTATGTGTATTGTGTGCGATGTCAGGGCACGACAACAGATGCTCGAAATATCTGGAGCACTTCACTAAGGCATACCTCTTAATGGCATCGTGCTCTTGGCACGTAAAATCCTAGTTATTATTATTATTATTATTATTATTATTATTATTATTATTATTATTAATGTTGTTGTGTTTTTTAACTGAGGACGCCGAAGCGATAGGCGAACCACATCTCGGCTTAATAATTCACTGACTTCGTACATTCCTCTCACGAATTTTCGGTATAGGGTCCTCAAGCTAAAACGGCCGCCACGAAGTGAGGAGAATCGCAGCCTGCGTTTCGGCTCGTTTCAGCCTTGCCGTCGCGAAGCGACATGATGCTGTGTATTCTAGAGCGCGAACGTATAGCGCACCACTACGCAGTTAACTACGCTTCTTACTCGTCGAAATACATAGCCAGTACAGGCCTGTGTGAGTCTTGGGGGGGCAAGGTGTCAGTGCCCAGGCGAACAGTGCATCCTCCCAGGGCAGCCCAGGGCACCAAAACCTACCTTTAAGGTATATGCATAAGCTTTCTCTATATTCGTGTCTCTCGCCTAACGTATAATAATTATGTGCAGCGCAAGGAAACGAAGCGAAATGAAGGCTCATAAACGATATAGCTGACGTTTTATGTCGTTTGCCGATCGTTTATGCGTCTTCCCTTTGCTTTCGTTCCATTGAGATTCACGTATATTTGTAGTATATATCAGGACGTGTTCGCATTAGCTCAACAACAGATTCTCCTGGAACTGTCGCTTAAGCTCAGGTCCGGGTGGTCGTGCAAGATAGAGTAAGCTGTTTTCGCGAGCAGAAAGCCTTTGTTTCTTGCATGCCTACTACGGTCGTGAATAACGTGTAAAATAGTGCTTTGTGTGTAATTGTGCAACATCTAGTTAAACACGTCTCGTAACATTTACCCCAAGCACTTTCCAGTGATAGGAGTAGGCTACGCAATATTTCTTAGCTGTATATGCGAATTTGAACACATAATTCAACGAGTCGGAGCCTACGTATATCTTGTATTTAATTAACCACGAATTGGCCAAGTTGAAGCCCCGCAACACAACATCGAAGCTTGCCGTCGTCAAGCGTTTGATAACAAAGCCACGTTGTAAATCAGACGTCTTGCGCCTGCTAAAAAAAACGGGTTCAATGATTGATAGCACTACTGTATGCTCTACCATGCATGCGAGAGCTACAAAATCTTTGTGGTGCAAAAAAAAAAAAAACTTGATTCAGCGAAAGTCATCTCAAGACGTAAATAATACCACAATCCGGCCGCGTACGTCATCAAACATTTTTTTTTTCCTCCAGAAGTTGGCATATACCCGCATAAAATCGATTCCAAAGGTACGTGGGAATATTTCATAGTTTCGCATGCTTTTTTCTATACATAATATTAAGTGATTTTTTAAACTCTACTTCGTATTTCAGTGACATATGTTTTAGTTTAATTAAAATATTTTCAAAAAATGAACTACTCATCGTGGCTCTGCCTTTTTTTTTTGGGGGGGGGGGGGTGTCCACATTTGAGATAAGTATTTGTTCGTTCGGTAGCACCTGGAAACCATCCGTCTCGGTGTACTACCGAATGTGGCGCCAGATCCGGCGCTTACAACCTTGTGCACGCCCTGTTGTAGTTATAAACCCAGCGCGTAATGCATCACCGCTACCGCGAAACCCCAGGAAGTGCGTAATACGGGTAACCCAGCGATCTCCTCGCCAATCGCGCGTTTGCCCATGTGGTGGCGCCATCTCTGGTGTGGCGCGGTTACCTGCCTGATGTTTCGTGAGCGTTTCTAGCGTTTTTAGGTAAATTGTAGTTAATTCGTCGTTATCTCAATAGTTTATACTTAGGATGTCATTAATCTTGCACTGGTATTGAGCAACGTTAGGCTTGTTTTCGGCCTGTATTTACCACTGCGTGGCCATGTGACATTGGACACTAGGTGGATGACCAGCTGGGCCTCTAAAACTCGACGCAGTGAAATAAAAAACGGTGTTCGCACGATATAAAGTGTAATAAAAGAATAGCCACATCTTGTGGCTATCATTTTCGAATATTCCGATAGATGAATGGACGAAAGCCGTGTTCGTTTTTTTTTTTTTCCCTCCTTTTCTTAGGTTGTAACTTGATATTCCTTGCTGCGGAGTCCCAAGTATACGTTTAAATTGGCCTCGTTATACGTGACGATAGCGCCACAAATCACTTTCGCAATAAGCAGAGTAAAAGAAAGGTTCAAGTCATAACGGCGCGCGTTGTTAGTTGACGCACGTCTTCCGTTGCACATCGCTGGGGCACAGAGCGGCCTGTGACCGTGCAGGTCGGCGTACATTGTGCTGACTTCTTTTGCCGTGATTAAATTTTTTTCTTTTTCTTTTTTTTTCTCTGTCCTTAACAAGCCTGTTCGTCACACGTGATGTTGCTACGTAATACGAATAGAGACCGTTGCTCGGTTTCTATAGTAAACCACAAGCCGGCTTTCGCATCAGCTTTCTGTCCAGGTTTTCGTCGGCACGGCAAGGGCGCCGTTGCGCTGTAATAATTCATTTAGAAGGCAAAGTATCGCTCTCTCTTTCTCCAGATTTTCTTTCTTTGTTGTCTTTTTGGCCCTGCAGGACACCATCTTGACAGGATTGCTTCGGGAGCGTCCGATGTGAACGGACGTGTTTCGAGCGCGCTCCGACGATATCGACACTTGGCCGGCGCTTCGCTGTCAAGCCATCGCCGCAGCTGTTGCTGCGCTAGCTGCTTGCTCGCTCGTTATCTACCGGCTGCAGCTGATACTGGGAGGCTGCCTTCTGAGCTCGTCGGCGGCACCGCCGCCCGGCTAGCTGCCGGCGGCCATTGCCGCTAGTATCACCCGCCGGGTTTCGAGCTTTCATGGCCTCTCCAGAGTCCTGCGTGCTCCCAGCCGACGTGCCGCTGCCTGAGGATATGGACCTACAGACTTCAGACGACCTGACTGCCTCGGGGACATCGCCGACTTCAACGAACAATTCGGCTGCCGATACCATGCCTTCACGGGTGCTGCTCCTGCCGGACACCAACCCATTCGCCCCACTCCGGGAGCTCGAGGAACAGAATAGCATTGAAGGCAAGTCTGAAAATACTTTTCATCAAGCTCGCATAATTTCTACCGCACCGAACGGAGAGAAACGTGCGCGAGGCTCGCTCATACCGACGCCCGAACGACAGCACACTAGCATACCCAGGGATCACTCCCACATGAGAAGTGCACGTCACACGCTCCTTGCTTCCGCTAGTTACCAAAACGAAGAGGATGGTTGGATACCAGTCAGCTATCGCCGAAAGCAGCAGAACCATGCGGCGGTCGCGGTGACGCCGAGCTCAGGTGCCCCGCGCGCTTATCAGCACACCGTCATTCTTCGGCCTAAGCAACCATGCCGCATCATGGATGAGCAATTCATACGACTAGATAGAGTAATAACTCGCCGCATTTCGGCTCATCTCAACATCCCTGAGGAAGACCCACTTCCAGAGTTCCGGGTTCGCTATTTAGGCTATAGCAACCAGCTCGCAGTCGACGCGGCTGAACCGGAGGTGTGCAACGCCCTTCTCGCGATAGCGTCTCTGCCAATCGGAGGAAAGGAAGTACCTTTTCAAGCATATGAAGCGGTTAATCGCGATCAAATCAGAGGCATCATTCGCAATGCTGGAGACATGACCTCTGAGGAACTAATGAACTCATTACATTGCCGCAAGTGCAAAATCCTGCAGGCACGCCCACTTGGTGACAAAGGCACTGCCATGGTCACATTTGAAGGTAACAGCTTACCCTATAAGGTTGGCCTGCGGTCATTTACGATCCGTGTTTTTCCGTATCGTGCACGAGTGACCGTTTGTGACATATGCCACAAGATAGGGCATCGCAAGGAGCAATGCCCCAATATTTCGGCAGCTAGATGCTCGACATGCGGTCTGCGGCAACACGAAGAGGGTACGCAATGCCCGAACACAGAACAAAAGTGCCGCAGCTGTGGTGGGTCTCACCTGGCCACAGCCACGAACTGTCCAAAAAGACGAGAAGTAAAGAAGAAAATTGAACAAAAACGCAAGCCGGCTGCCAAAAGGCAACGCAAGCAAGTGAATACGCAGGAGCAACAGCGCCGCCCTTCCGCGACACAAGGCCTACAAAGACCCATGCTCAAACCAACACGCCAGGGTTTTTACACCGGGCCGCCAGCACCACCTGCTGCACAGTCAGAAGGCGCCGGGGCACCACCTTCGCGGATGTAGTTCGACCAGCGAACGTGCCGCTAACTGCTTCTAGTAATGGTATACCACATCCATCAAACTCAACACTGGGGTCCTGTGCGCCGCAGCCCGCCTCGGGTGGAGGGACGAAGCATCCTCGAAGGGGCGTAGCTCAGTCAACGGGGCTTCCGCTTACCAGTGACCATTCACGTCCTCCCGCCCCAACGACTTTCCAAGAACTCGAGCGGCGACTAGAACACCGTATGGCTCAAATAGAGAAATCCATTCATGAAAGAGTTGAACAGCTTATCACTCGGGCCATTGAAAAATGCGTCCAGACCACCATGGAGCGCATCATGCTTTCCGGCATGCTCCCTCTTGGCACAACTTCGACGACAACCGCAGGAGCACTTGTGATGCGTACACCTCTGGTACCGTCAAACTCTATCGCTCCTCATGCAACAAAGCCTTACCATGGCTAGCTTATCAAAATCATCGCCATGGACAACTGTCCTGCAGTGGAATTGCCGTTCGCTTCGTCGCAAGAGGGCTGAAATGACCACTTGGCTCTCCAGCAAGACAGACGATACCAGTCCATTGGTCATTGCCCTTCAAGAAGTCAACGGCCCTGTGCTGAAAATAATGGGCTATGACGGCTACGCCCCGACTGAAGAACAAGATTCATCCACGAAGACAGCATTATACGTGCGACGAGGAACTACGCACGTGCAGCTAGATACGCAACCGTGGTGCAGCACTACTCTTAGTGTTGTCGGTTGCCGGCTGGAAGTCTCACCTCAGCGTACAATTCTTGTCTTCTGCGTTTACGTGGTTCCTGAAAGCACCAGGAACAAAGCCAATAAGGCGCCGGTTGATCTCAGCTTCATACCGCACTTCAGGAAGATTTATCCACAAGATGTCATATTGTTGTGCGGAGACTTCAACTCTCAGCATGTCGCCTGGGGATACAACAAATGCAGCCCGCGTGGCAGGCGCATCATGCAGGACGCCTCGGCGTACGGGCTGACGCTTCTCAATACGCCCCAAACACACACGAGGCTGGGACAGACAGTTCACCAAGCAGACACATCCCCAGACCTTACCTGGAGCACCCGCCCACAGCTATTTCAGTGGGAGGTGCTGGATGATTGCATGGGAAGCGACCACTTCCCCATACTTATACGATTTCGCACAGGTGACGCCATTACGAAGACGAAGTCACGCGCCAGCACACGGCTAAGCCACATCACACACTGGGACAAATATCGCGATTTACTACAGCAACAGCCTCCAGCCAAGAATATTGACCATCTGCTTTCTCAGCTATGCGCAGCGAAACGGCAAGCCACCAAGAACCTACGGGTTCCTTTTGACCACCCAGAACCTGATAGGCATCTTCTCACTCTGTGGAATAGAAGGCTACGTATTCTGGCCCAGTACAGGCGGTCTCGCCACGCTGCGCATCACAAAGCACGGTTGCGCAAAATACAGCGTTCTATTGAGACATATACGACCACGTTAGCGTCAGACCGCTGGATGGCAATTTGTGAAACCATGAATGGGCAGACCCACACGTCAAAGGTCTGGACCATCCTGCGCTCTCTCCTCGGCCAACGCAAGACCTACAATGGCGCGGCTCGTGTGGCCCTCCGGGAGGGCATCAGCACACAGGAGCTCGCCGAACAAGCTGCTGAAGTGTTTTTTCCCCGCAGACATCTCGCCCCACAGCCAATACGTACCGGAAGGATGCAAGCTCTGAAGACACTGAGCCATTTAATAGCCCTTTCACCATGCTCGAGCTGGAGTATGCCTTGCAACATGCTAACACACGTAGTGCTCCAGGAGCCGATGGAGTATGCGTTGCTCATTTACGCAATATGCCTCTTGAGTACAAACACGCTCTCCTCAAAGAGTTTAATACAGTCTGGGATACCGGAATACTGCCCTCCACATGGAAGTTTTCGGTAGTCAAGCCCATACCGAAGCCTGGTAAACCACCCCATACCTTATCCAACCTCCGCCCGATCTCTTTAACCTCGTGTGTCTGCAAAGTCATGGAGAGCATGGTTAACACACGCTTGATGTGGTACCTTGAAGATCGCGACCTTTTGGCCCCTACAATGTACGGATTCCGCGCGGGCCTATCAACTCAAGATGTACTCCTTCGCCTAAAAGAAGACGTCCTCGACTCTAACTCGGTGCACCCACGGGCTGTTGTAGCAGTGGACATACGCAAAGCATTCGATGGCGTACCACACAGTACCATCATGACGAAAGCACGTGCCCTTGGGATTAAAGGGAAAATGTATAACTTCATAGCGGGCTTCCTCGAAGGGCGAAGCTACCAAGTCGAAATCGGCCAAGACGCCAGTACCGTACGAACCAACCACGTAGGTGTTCCCCAGGGCTCGGTGATTTCACCCACCCTCTTTAACATAGCCATGTACCAGCTACCAAGACGCCTTGCGAACGTACCGGGCCTGAAACACGCGGTGTATGCAGATGATGTAACCGTGTGGACGCATCAAGGATCCGTCGGTGAGCAGGAGGATGTCTTACAACGAGCCCTCAACATTATTCACGACTACGCAATGGAAGCAGGTTTACACACCGCTCCAGACAAAACAGAGTTTGTCGTCATTCATGGTGGCCGAACCACGTTTGCCAAGCAGGAAGAAAAGAAGTGTTTTAAACTTCACATTGGCAATCAACCTATAATGAGGAAATCCACTATCCGAATATTAGGAATGCACTTAGACGAGAATTGCACAGCGAGCACTTGGTTCCAACGCGTTACGAAGACTAGCAAACAAATCCTTCATGCTTTACGCAGAATCTCTAATCGCACTCGTGGAGTAAACGAACGCGAAATGCGGCAGTTTGTTCAAGCTTTTCTCGTCTCACGTATCATGTATGGACTGCCGTATCATCCGGTCAACCGTACGCAGATAATCAAACTCGACCGGCTGCTTAACGAGGCCAAACGCATGGTTACCGGACTACCAAGGTACACACGCCTGGATGCGCTCAAGAGCTGCAGCAAGCTCAATAATCTGACCGAGCTCATCGACATGCACATCCACACACAGGAAACGAGGCTTCGCGCAACAAATGCCGGGCGATACACGCTTATGCTTCTCGGGTATGACATCAACACACTGCCCATGCTGCCTAACAAAACGCCGCCTTGGGAAATCACGGTACTCACCGACGGCAAGCCACTTCCGTTGAATATGGACCCTAATCAGCGAGCACGGCGCCTTAACTACGCCAAGAGACATGCTAGGGCCACGAGTTCACTCCCCATGACTGAACGCGTCGTATACACTGACGCTGCACTTCCTGCAGACGGTACCAGTAACACTTGTTATGCCACTGCGTGGTACGACCAGACAAACAGAAATCAGAGCCGACGTTATCATGCTTCAGCAGATGCGATGTATAGCACTCGAGCAGAGCTAGTGGGCATCTTAGACTATTTGGAGTGGGCCCTCGAAATGTCACCTCAAACTGACCCTGTTCACCATCGTGTGTACACTGATTCCCAGGCTGCCCATCGGGCATGCGCTAATGTTCTTTACACAGATCCTGTACTCCAGAAGATCCGACACCAGACGCGCCTGCTCCGCGAATGTGGTCATGACGTTACCATCCACTGGGTCCCCGGGCATTGCGGTATCCCCGGAAACGAGAAGGCTCACAGATTAGCGCGCGCTCATCTCCTCACCGCGCTAGCCAGAGCTTCCGATACTCCTTCCACTTTTCTGGCTACCCCACCCGAGCTAGCAGATCCGATAGCAGATAAGCACATTACCAAACAACGTCGCGCCGCCTACCTCACAGCAGTGGGTAATCCACTCTCGATACCATTGCTTCCTTCGAAGGTATTCACACGGAGAGAGTCTGTCCTGCTTCGGAGAATTCAGGCAGGAACACTCCTTACCCCTTTCTTGCTGAACCGTTTCCACAGGGGTGACACGCCACCACCCGTGACAGGTCTCTGCTCCACGTGCAACTGCCGGGCTGATCTCAACCACTTGTGCTGGGAGTGCCCTGTGTACAACCCGCCTAGGCTCCGTGCCCTGGCCACCATAAAACGGGGACCCTGGCCTTCTTCTCTCCGGACATGGGCCTGCCCGGAGCCTTCGCCCCCTGATCGCGCCATCGAGTTCTGGCGAGCACTCATCATGTTCCTCCAGGACCCGGCCGCGCCACCGGTTGGCGACCGGCTCCGCGACAGCCACAAGATTCAAGCCATTCAAGCGGCCCCCACTTAGCTGCCTCCATGACGTCCGGTAATAAAACGGAGGCAGCTCTACCCCCCCCCCCCCCTGCTATAGTGCCCTGACTGTCCACCGCAGCGCCTTCGGCGCGAACAAAGTGGAATAAACATGGTTTCATTCATTCATTCACCATCTTGACATCTTGATGCGCCGCGGCTCGCGTCATATTCTTCTGTGCGATTTTGTTCTCTGCGTTTCAAAGACGTTAACCGGAGCGTGACTAAAATTTGAGGCGGCCGCATTCTTCAGAGCCAGACTTCGTTCGTGCAGTGGCGCTGTGGAGTCACACTAGCGATACCATGAACTAAACAAGCCTCTACAACTACCACATATCCAAAGTATCGTTTGTTGTTGTTGCTGTTGTTGTTATTGCTTAGACCAGAAAACCTCGTAGTGCAATCGCGAGAAGCAGCGTTAGTTTTTTTTTTTCTAATCTTATCCTTTATCGTATAGAATTCGCCTTTATTAGTTCACGAAACATTTTCCCGTTGTTTTGCACCGTGGTTTGAAATCTGTGTGAGACAGTGACTTTGTATAGTTTTTTTATAAGAGAACTCTGAATTTTTTGTTTTTTTTTTTGTTCATGGTTCACATTTTGGAAGCAGCTGTGCTAAACTTCCAGGCACAGTGCATCGAAAATGCGTCTGCAACTTTGGCAGGGTATAAGTACTCGTTAGGTGTAGATTGAAGTTGTCTTATTGATTCTATCTTTCTAAAATATATGACCTATTTTGAATATGACTTGTTCTTTCTTTTAGATGCGCTGTGTGTTCAGTGCTACGGACTGGCCTTACCCTAATGCTGGTATTGGCGTGTGCGTGCACAGCCATTGGTCTATCGATTCACGTCGCTCTATGAAAGAACGGAGTTAAATAATGCGGGACATGTTGATGACCAGCAGCTGCGGTGGCGCGGCTCTACTCGGGCTTGTGGATTTCGAAAATTATAGTTTTTCCTTTGTTGGGTTTTTGTAAAAGTGCATGCAAATGGTCATGATAGCCATGGAATGATGACACGCTGCAATTGTGCCATGATATGACGATGCGTGTTTTTTTCGCGGAAGTCTAGCAATCAGCCACAATTGTTGCCATGAAGCTCGTAGCTTATTTTTTTAATTTCTGGATAGCACTTGCTTTGGGGTGAGGGTGATACTTTTGGGCAAGTTGGTTGTACATTATCGTGAAAGCAGTGCCACAAAAATTAACATGGAAAGCATGCAACCAAAAAAACATTAGTGCTGATCTGTGCTATACGTAATATTGTTGTCCTGTCCGCGTTTCTTGAATTTGGAGCTGCTGCTTTCAAGATCCTGAGAGGAATGGCAAACAGCGATTATAGCGGGATAAAGAGAGATATATATAAAGAGGGCGAGAAAGAGATAGAGAGAAATAGAACGTTTAGTGACGTTTCAAGTGGAGAGCCACATTACAGGCTTTGCACGCTGCTTAGGCTGATATGGCGACGATTGTTAAAAACGGGACGAGATCAAAACACACGCGCGCGCCCACAAATGAATGCTAGAAGCTAGGGATCGAACGGGCTGCCTCCGTATAGAGCAATGCTTTGGCCACTCCACGGGCATTGCAGCTGCTGGCTCCGTGGTCGCAGGTTACAGAAATCGCGGCCACGGAGCCAGCATTGTCTATCATACCTAATACAGTATACAGTTCTGTTGGTAAATTCGCAACACCTGTGTATACGTGCGGTCCGTGTACGTTTCTCTTTGTGAAAACTCAACGCCTGTTTGCAGCCATGACTTACAGGATCTGAATCGCGGGATACCCTCTCCCTGCCTTTCGTGCACCGCTGACCTGTAATGGAAAGACGCACCCACTATACGCGAAGTCAATCCGCGTAGGAGGAGGCCTTTTCAGTCTTTGCCAAAGACTGTGGTGAACTGCATAGCAACCCACGGGGAGCAGGAAACTACCATGGCCATCTCTCGGCATCAGTAGCATTTTTATTCGATATAGCCTAACGCCCAGCGCTATCTAGATTGGCGAAACAGCTTAACAGAGATGAAACTAAACAAGCGCACGCTTTCAACTTCGTCTCTCTTGGTCGTTCGTGACCATACGAAGCTGATAGTAGTAATGACGCCGAGCAAACCAAGGGGGGCGTATACAGTTTTCATGAAACGTGTAGTAATTATGAGATACAGTAAAATCGGTTAAGTTTTTTTTTAACCTGCTGGTGAGGACCAAACTCTCAGCATTCGCTCACGACTGCTGTACTCTGCCGACCCGGAATAGGCCGGCAGTCGCTCCCCCGTCCACTTCCTCGGCTTTCTCTGCAGGCCTGTAACCGTGGGAGCGTTGGCCTGCACCACTCGTGGCTGGTGTACGTCCGTTTGCGTGATTCGCGCAATTTCACTGAAGATGTTTAGCTATGTCTTTCCCAGAGGTACCGCGCACTCACGCACAACGAAACAGAGACATTAAAGGACACAAAAAAGAGTGCTTCCCCTCTGCTTAGACGTTGCGTTTCCGGCAGGTGTGCGGTCGATGCGAAATCAAGTGACTAACATATACTCCTATTTTTTATACGATAGACAGAATTTAGCGATGTAGGTGGGGGGGGGGGGTGAACAACAAGAGAGAAGGAAGGGAGGTTAACCAGGCACATGCCCGGTTTGCTACCCTACGCTGGGGGAATGGGAAGGGGGCATAAAGATGAGAGAGAGGGGAAAGAGAAGAGAACGATTATTTCTCTTTAGCGATGTATGGGTGAACTAAACTATGAGGAGTCTCTCAGGTGGAGCAGTTGCCGGCCATGTCTGTCAGGCTGGCCCCACCGGTGGCAACATCACCACCACCTCACATTATCCCGACTTCTTTTGTCGTCTACTTTCTGTTTACACAGGTTGTCGGTGCCGAGAAATAAGTGTGATATCACACCCACAGTAGGTAGGTGCTAGGATACCTACCTACTGTAGATGTGATAGCGCGCTCGATTTCTGGGCGCAAGGAAGCGTGTGTTATTTCATGTCAAAGTGCAGATAAGCGAATTGATGCCGGAGCCTCAACGTTGACTCGCGCAAAACCGGTCGTCTTCGCCGGCATGTCAGCTTGCTCGTGTATTTAAGTGTACCGTGACATAAGCTCTAGAGTTACATGTACTGTGCATTTGCTAATGGACAGGATCAAACGAATGGTCTATGTTCTAACCCGTGCATATACAACTTAACGCTGTTGTGAAGTCGAAACAGACGCGGGCAGCACTGGAGACAGGCGAGGACGGTGACGGCCTCCGGGTCTATAGCTCTCTCGTTCCCTAAACAAACATTCCCTTCCGCTTTTCGCGCCATGTGGCATCGCCCTGAAGCGACATAGGTGCTGTCGCGTAAAGACACAGTAGTTCAGAGATTTTCTGCGATCTGGATCAAAAGAACGGTGGCAAACAAAAATAGGAGAGTAAAATGGGAGTCCCCTGCGACCGGAAAAATTGGGACTTGGCGTGTGCATCCCTTACCTACTTTCTTCTTTCGTTCTTTCAGACCAAGTCAGTGTATTACGTAATCCCCTCCTCCATTTCTTGCACGTGGAGGGTTGTATTTGATTTAGGCTAATAATAAGCAGTGAACGTAGTTTTTAACTAGGATGATTGGAGGGGCCACACGGGCCGGGTGACCCGTCACCCTGGTTATTGTGGTAGCGCCAACACAAATTTAGACGCCGACTATTCTACCGAAGAGGTGTGCTGAGCTCTCCACAAGCTCAATGGCCACTCCACCCCTGGCCCCGATGACATCACCAACAAGTTCCTACTCAACCTGAATGATCCTTCCGTCACTTACCTCACCGACAACATCAATGAAATATGGAAAAAGGGCGTGCTGCCGATGCTTGGAAAGTCGCTCACACAACCCTCATTCCGAAATCGGGAAAGGCGCCGAGCCTAGATCACCTACGCCCCATATCTCTCACCTCGAGCGTGGACAAGGCGGCTGAGCACGTCGTCCTCAGTAGGGTTGGTTGATACTTTGAAGATAACGACTGCCTTCCGCACTACATGATAGGTTTCCGACCAGGGCTGTTCACTCAATCCGCCATGTTACTGCTAAAACATCAAATTCTTGATGGAAGAAACACTCGGGACACTCGTGCCATGCTCGGCTACTTGAATACTGACCCGCAGGTCGAGAGTTCGAAGCCCGGCTGCGGCGGCTGCATTTCCGATGGAGGCGGAAATGCTGTAGGCCTGTGTGCTCAGATGTGGGCACACGTTAAAAAACCCCAGGTGGTCGATATTGCCGGAGCCTTCCACTATGGCGTCTCTCATAATCATATGGTGGTTTTGAGACGTTAAACCCCACATATCAATCAATCAAATCAATTATCAACACTTGATAGGATGTTGCACGTAGACACTATCTCAAATCAGTAGCAGTTTCTGCAACTAACTTTCAGCGTGTTTTTCCAGTGAAATGGAGCGCCGAAATTATTCCCCAAAATATCAAGCTAAATAACGTGATGAAATATGAGCAACTACACAAGGAAATTTAACTGAACAGCCTCGGTGGTATTCTCGGGCGAGTGCATTCGAGATCTTTTGCGACACTCGATACCCTCTTAAGCACGCAACCACACACACAAAAAAAAAAAAACGCTGCCAAAAGTTACTTCGATGTGTTCGATACAGATACCGATTCTGGAGGCGAAACAATCGCATCTTTTTAATGGAATTGCCCGTGAACAACGCAACCTAAATGCAAGTACGCTGTCGTATAAGTTTTAGAACCACGACATAATCGCGAGGCATGTTGCAGAGTAATTTTGGTCACCTCGCATTTTTAACCGGCTGCACATGCATTGTCTTGCGGTTCACGACTGTCGGAGTGCGGCTACCGTGGCCGAGAATCGCACCCATCTTTGAAGTGAGCAGCGTGACACCATAGCAAAGCTCATCAAAGCGTGTACGCTGGTGTGCAAGCACCGTTGGCGATTCTACAGAAAAAAAGAATGTGTTTTTGCATTGTTTTACCAAAAACCTCATCGATGCTGCTTTTTTTTTTCATTTATTTTAGGCGTGAGAAAAGCAAAAAGTGAACGCTGGCAGCGCAACGGCGTTCGAAGCGAGCGCTTGTTATGTAAACGCGTGCCACAGAAGGATTCGTAGAGTCCGTGCCGGGACGTAATTCAAGCATCCCACCAGGCTGCGCCACTCCCACTTCTCGGGGGTTAATAGATGCGTGGGAGATGCCCGCTACGCGGTAATCGCGTCCTGCAGGACGAAAATAAAGTTGTTTTTTCATTCCATTCCGTCAATAATATGGTCTTCAAGCAGATGATGCCTTTCTTTCATCCTTCATTTCTACCTTTCTTTATTTCTTTTCATCCTTCATTTCTACCTTTCTTTATTTCTTTTTTACTCTCTTTCATTCCTTTTTTTTCTTCCTTTCCTCCTTTATGTCTTACTCTACTTTACTTTTTCTTTCTTCTTTTTTCACCCCCTTTCATTCTTTCTTTCGTTCTTTCTTTCTTTCTTTCTTTCTTTCTTTCTTCTATTCTTTCTTGCACTCTTTCTTTCTTCTTTTTTCTTTCTTTTTTCTTGTTTTCTTTGTTACTCTTTTTGTCTTTCTTTCTTTCCTTCATTCTTTTTTCCTTCGTTCCTTCGTTTCTTACTCTTTCATTCATCCTTTCTTCCTTCCTCTATTTCTTACTCCTTCTTTCTTTTTTTGCTTCTTCCTTTCTTTCTTTCTTTTTTTTCTTTCTTTCTCGTGGCACAACGCCTCCTCCTAATTTTTTTTCCTTCCTGAGTGCCGGCAATAGGAGCCTCACCCGCGTACTTTGCAGCGCAACGCTTGTGTTGCTGCAGGTCATAATGTAGGTCATGCACGAAGCAACGAAATTCAACACTGAAAGGCCGCCGCGAAATGTGGCAGCTTCAGATGACAAGAGACATCTGTAAAAGATTACATGAGCTTATAAAAAGAAAAAAAAAAGAGGCTGATTGTCAATACGCTCATGGTCGAGAGGACAGCGACTATATTGGAAAACGGCGCTTACAGTTACCTATGCGACAGGCGCACCCTCACGCGCCTGATTTGTGTACTACCGCATTACTTTGCGGCGGGTTTTTCGCGAACTGTTTTAATGAAGTTGCTTCTCTCTCTGCCGCCACACAAAGAGAAGTGAGGGTTACCGACTCTTCTGCGGAAGTTGTACCATTCAAAAAGGAAAAAAAAGGAAAAGTGGTTATCAATAATATGTTTCGTGAAGGTCAAAAGTTCTCCTCATGTGAAACTGGGTCTTGGCATTACAGGGTGAATATTGCAGAGAACGAGTGAGTGAGAACTTTATTTCGGTCCAAATGTGGCAGAGACTAGACGGGACCGGAGTGAGGTGGTGCCGGGAGATGAAGTTCTCGGGCGATGTCCCGGGTCCTATGGATGGTCAGCATTTGGTTGTAACAATGCATCCTGGCTCTCGTAGGTACCACGCATGACAACAGTGTTCAGGCGCGATATTTGCCGAGAACGCTTAATTCTCAGTTAGCCCGAGATCGTGGCCTGCGTCAGAATTTTTTTCAGCCTGTTATAATTGTGTTCAGGAGCTATTCGTTGCATTAGAGGGAACATCCATTCACATATAACATGTTCTGCGCATCCCCGTGTCCTAGCAGACCTTTTGGACCCGGGGGTACACTCCACCTTAGCGATCGCCATAACTATATTACGTACTTTCCGCACTTCTTTATTTAGCGATTAACTTTTAGGCCAGTAAACAAGCGTTAATGCACCTCTTCCAACATTAGTCTGAAGCAATTAATATGATTCTTCATCCACTAAGGCGAAAGCTTTCAAAGCTCGCATCAAACGCGAAATTCGACCCTTCGCGCAAGGGACGAGTATTGCTAAAATACAATATCTGATGATGACGACACATATCGCCAAATTTTGTGGCCGTCATTATGACTTCGTAGTGACGTCACGTAACGGAACGTCAAACAATGACGTCATCGCACGACACCGTTGCTTGGTTCAAAGTGGTCCACCGATCACGGGCCACGGACCTCCGATATTTGAGGCAGTGCAAAACCACATAAGCTTGCGAACGGTGGCGGGGCAGGATGAGTTCATTTGTTTGAAGAAACGAAGAAGATGGATTTTGCCTTCGAGTCGTCTTAACATAACGCATGAAGGAGACCTTGAGTTTATATTTATTATTACTGTAAATTTGCGCGGGTGTTTTTATAAAGTGGGGCCTAAACATAATAAAGGTGCACATTGCTTACAATACAACAGATTTAAGTTAAGAAAGTAACAGTTTATCTAGAACAGTACAGTAAACATTACAGGCACATAAAGTATTGGAAGGAAGGAAGGAAGGAAGGAAGGAAGCAAGGAAGGAAGCAAGGAAGGAAGGAAGGAAGGAAGGAAGGAAGGAAGGAAGGAAGGAAGGAAGGAAGGAAGGAAGAACTAGAGAGAAGGCAGGCACGTTAATCAGGCACATGCCCCGTTAGCTACCCTATGTTGGGGTAATGGGAAAGGGGAGTATAAAGATGGTACGCAAGAGATAACTCATGTTCCCCATTACACACTGTCATGGTCGGGCCAGAACGGGCCTTGCGCAACACTGAACAACACATATCGTCGACAATGGTGGCGTGCACTGTGTGTACTTTTGTCTCGCTGTCTTCTATATTTACCGAAGGAAGAAGAGAAGGCGAGAAGATGGGGTGTATCGAAGCTTTTTGGCCTGGAAGCAGGAAAAGCCGTGGTCGACCGCGGCGGCGGTGTATTACGAGAAAGCGCGGGTCGCTTCCACCGAGCGCGCCTATTTCGAGCAGCGCCGGTGACGCAAGCGCCGCTAAGCTTCCATTCATCGTCGCGCACCCGGCGCTAGATACCGGGGACGCTCCGAGCGAGGAAGTTCCTTTTCGCGCACGTAACATTCCCCGTCTTCCTCCTCCTCCTCTCCTGTTGTCTCGGTCGGCGAGCTGACGGAAAAGGCGGCAGCCAAGCGAGTCGGGGCGAACACTCACAGCGTGACATGGTGACGAAACACAAAAACAGACTTCTGACATTGACCGATACACGTTGTGACCAGGTTGGATACTCTGCACTGAAAAAAAAAAAAAAAAAAGGCCCGACGTCACGCCATCTGCGCTGCACTTCGTGTTTGGGTTCGAATGCGGCGCCTGATCTCATCAGGACAGGCCATTGTTTTGTCGTGCGTTGGCGCTCCTTGGCAATGTTTGCACCCCACGTTCTTAGTGGAGGCGAAACAAAAGCAGGGAAGTGGCGTAAATTAGCGGCTACGTCTTGTGACAGCGTGCGATAAGTCGATTTCAGACGATGTTTCTAAGAAAGCCGCTGCATTGTGCAGTCGCGGTGTGTTTGTGTATGAAACCTTGGCGGCTGTTGTCTTATTTGTTGTGGTTTTTATTATTGTTGTTGCTGGGGTTGTCGACGGCAGAACGAGGTAAACGGGAAAAGACAAAGCACATCCTTCCTAGTTTTTCTTTCGTTTCATCCCTTAATTTTTCCCCCGCAGCACAGGGTAGCAGACCGGATTCCCTTACTGCTTGCATCATTTCGTTCCTTTCCTGTTTGTCGTTGTGTGCATAAAACGTCTTACCCATCGAATATTCATCGGCATTCAAGCGGCTGACTGCATGTAGTGTATTTGCAACGCACTTTGTTCTTTTTCTGCCAAGCTATCATACCCTTCTGAAGTAACATGCTGTGTTTACCACCAAAGAAACCTGTTGGGAGCCCCGACCGGCCTGGCCGGCAGCATGCGCTGATCTACCATGGTTGACGGGTGGCTAAGGCCTCTCAACTATAAGGCTCTCCTGGAAATCTTAGAATGCCTCGTATTTCACTAAAGCTTTTCTCTTCTGTTCAGTTTTGTTCTCGAGCACTCATGCGAAGAACTACGTCTTCCTGTCATTCTCCATTCGTTTCTTTTTTTATATGCAAAATCTTCATCGTTACAAATAGCACACGGCTGTTGTTTAGAGTGCCGCAGCATCCCACCATAAGACACGACCCCATCGAACATGTCCCTCCCCATTTTCTTTGTCGTCGAAGATGGGCATAACGAGATACCAACTGTTATGATCGGCTTGCCTGGCTTGGCCACGCTTGGGCGCATGCGACGTTGCGGCTGAGCCTCCCTGATTTGTTCCAAGTCACCGCTCTTAGCGATGCGCCAAAAGCGGCGACAACACGGCAGCAGTACTTCGAATCTTGCAGCACAGTCGTCTCCCCTTGTAAAACCCTTTGAACATGCCCGACCAACTGATGGCCCAAGAAGGGCTGCACTCAAAACGACTTAGAAAGGGTGGCCATCTCTGCGTTGCACCGGAAAATAAGCCACGCGTCTGGGATCCGTGCTCGGGTGCGTTTCTCACGCACGCCGTGGTGCCTTTATGGCGACCGTTTTCCAGAAACCTTCCCCTGCGCGGCGCCGCAAACTCATCACTGCAACGGGCCACACAGTTGATCTGCACGCGTGACCCAACGTTTTGGCGCTGTACTATGTCGTGTAGTGTTTTCTCTGTCTCCATGTGACGAACTAGGCGTGTCTCTTCCCTCTTTCGTGGTTTTTTTATTTTTTTATTTAATAATACTGTCAACCCTCGCTTGAGGGTCATAACAGGAAGGGAGTACAATAGTACGTACAAACAGAAAACCAAAAACAACTGGCACTCAAATAGCAATGCACACAAGAAACCAAAATTGGCAGTGGTTCAATTCAGCCATGGCCAAAATAAGCATCGTTTTTTCTGTCAAAAGATTGCATATCGGTACTATTGACAACATGATGGGGCAAATGATTCCATTGTTCTATAGCATCCGGAAAAAATGACCACCGAAAGATGTCAGTGCGAGAGTTGAAAGGGGTTGGGAAGGGAGTGGTGCTTCACCTTCTTCATTCGGGGGCGGAGGTGAGATGGCATGTTCATTGTACTGTCATGGCCACCGTTGTTTTTCCCTGTAGGGAATCCTGTGAAGACGAGAGTATAAAACACGAGCGCAGAGACGCTCCCGACAAGCTCCCATCAAGCTTACATTGAGAGCTTCCATGATGCTACCTCCATATAGTAGTAACACGCTACCTGCAAATAATGTAAATGAAAATTACTTTTAACAGCTCCGGGCTCCTTTCCTCGACATCTCCCAGAGACTTTGGCTGGCTCCGGTTTTACGGGCAGACCGTCGGTTACATCAGCACCTACCACGACGTTGGTGCACTTGGTGCAGAATGTTAATGCTTCGCATTAACAGTCTGCACCGACTTCTTCGTTATACCGCTGCACCTTTGTTTTCTCTTTTGGTATCAAGGTGGTGGTGCCATCGTGCCTCTCGGTACATGTTCAACCCCTCTTAGACAAGTGTTGGCTGCCCGCCAGCAAGGAGGCTGCGGAGAAATAGCAAATGCGCCACGAGAGGTGTTAACGCGAGAGCGTTAAAGAACTCAATTTTGAGAAAATACGGCGTCGGTGTCGGCGTCGTTTGTTGTGAGCAAAAAATCATCATCTTGTGTGTGACAGAAAAATCGAAAACGATGCAAATAAAATGAATAATAAAAAATTCTGGCTCACTGTGGGGATCGAACCCGAGTCCTTTGGGTCCGATCGAGGCGGGGTCGTTTGCGTGGCAAACGAATGTTCTACCGTCCTTGTGAAGACGTTGACAATAACTTCCTTTAGTTGGAAAGGCAGCGAATGTGACACATGATTTACAAACACATACGTATTCTAAACAAGCTTCACTATACAACATGAAGGATTTTAGTAATAATGCGTGACACAGGGCGTCCATTTCAATCAGGTGTCAGAACATGTGACTACAATAAGGACTTCGTTATTTAAAACCGGTAACCCACTACAAAAGGCACACACAGGGTACTGCGCTTGTTTTCTTAAGGTCACGTAGTTGGTGCATAGCAAGTTCCGAAACATTTTATACACTAAGTGTTTGAAGTGCGCACTAAGAACAGATGATCGCCATCGCGTTCAACTCTTAAAAGGCGAAGTTTTAAGGTCCCCTTCTTTTACACGTACAAGTTAAAACTATCAAATATAACGAACTTAAGTGCGAAATATTTGTGATATAAATAATAAAGGGGGGAACATTCAGCTAGATATTCTTTTAGACTGACTCCTGAGTTCTTATATGGCGTAGAAAACAGCCCTGTGACTGTAACCCAGAGTAGAAGCGCCAAAATGAAAAAAATAAAAGAACAACTGATTCTGATATTTCCTAAACCCGATCTCTAAGAGGTGGTGCTATGTATCGTCTTCAGAATGACGTGAACCAGCGACAGCTTAGAAAGTAATGACTGCTGGTTTCGTCCTAATTTGAGAAGGGTCCCAGAAAAGAAAGCGCTCGGCTTGCGACAAAATAAGAAGAAAGTGCCGAATGTGGCTATGAAACATCGGTTTCCGGAGCTCGTCTCCGTGCAGTCGCGAGGAAGCCACAGAGCGTATACGCACGACCTGGGACCTCTGCGATTCTGCTTTTTGTGTCTCGCTGCTTCTTTCTTTCTTTCTTTCTTTCTTTCTTTCTTTCTTTCTTTCTTTCTTTCTTTCTTTCTTTCTTTCTTTCTTTCTTTCTTTCTTTCTTTCTTTCTTTCTTTCTTTCTTTTCATTTCTCTCAATTCACTCATTTGCGTCTGTGCTCTGCTACTAATTGTTGATTTAACTGACCGAAGGTGGACTCGTATAAGCATATAGAAGCCTGTAGGTTGGCACTCTGTAATTCCTCATACTAAGCCGCACTGCTCACGTTGGCTTGTACGTCTGCATCCGGGAAGCGAGGATGCGGCTTCTCGTGGCATATACCGCATATATCAGCACTCAAAGCAGTAATACCTATCGGTATACCTCAGTGACGTAAACAACTTTGTAAATGTTTTGATGGCCTAAATCGAAATACGCGTTGTGGTGCGGGACCTCACACGGTGAAAATTATAGCAGGCACCTGCAGAGTCAGGACATAAGTGCGAACCACCCGTTTTATTGTCTAACAAGTCACGTTGCTCAAGCGTGCACCGTGCCATTCATGAATTAAAGCTTCGACTTGCTAGATTGAAATAAAAAATGCCGCTGTAAAGGTCACCCCCTCAGTCCAATCCATGAAATTCATTACTTTTCCTTTTCTAAGATATGCAATGTTAATACGTCAACCTTACGTGTCGTCTCGTACATATAATCCACACAACGTTTGTTTTTCGCCATCTCAGCTTGATGCTTTCTTCAAGTTTTTCATCACGAGGACAGCTAACGAGTGGATCGAACCTGCCGCCCTCTCTGATGCCACCGCTTACGAAGAGGCTCCGCTGACCGACAGTTCCTGCTTTCCTCTGCGATGCTTTTGCGCCCTGGGAAAGTATGTGAATAATTAAGCTGTGCTGGGGGTCATCTTCGTCATCAAGAGGAGAGAAAGACGGGCGTTTCCTTCAAGAATGCTCATTTCGATGAAACGTGTTACAACTTTTCCTTTTGGAGGGACCGTGGCGCTCGAAGCGTTTATCATATTTCTCAAACCCACAGAAGCGTCAAATGTCTTTCCTGCCGAAGCAACGAAGGAAGGAGGAAAGGCGGCAGCCGATGGCGTATAAGATTCGAATACGCGCAATGCTTCTGATTATAGCGGCGCTCTTAGATGCTTTGGCAATGGTCCGTTGCAGCATGATTTTTCTGTAGCCAAAATTTATTTTGACGATAGAGCCCTTACGGTGTCGTCGTTTGAAGAAACTGGCGATTTCGTCTGGCTGCAACTAAAGTCCGTCACCAGGTTTTGTAGTAACAGGGAGCTTTTTTATGTTTCTGACGCTGTCTATGCCCGTATACGTGCTATACCCCTTCCGTCCATTCGTGCAGGGTGTTGAAACTATAGCGAGGCATGTAAAGGCTGATGCAGTCGGCAACATTCTCAACCATCTGTGAGCACGTACAGGAATCGCTTACCCATATATTTCGTGGTCGCCTGACAATACTATTGCATGAGCCATACATGCATTACTGTAATGGTGATTAGGACTTCGGAAATATTTCCTGCTTTTAAATTTCTTGTACTGTTCTTCATCGTGAACAGCAGGCTATTTCGAAAGCCGTGAGCTGCTTGGGTCATCTTCTACCAAAAGCTGCAATTCGATTGAACAGAGCCTCCGTACCTGACTGAGGTTAAAAGGTTGGGTTTGAGACGACCATGGCCGCTTCTTGTACCATTGCACTTTTGCTTTTAATTTATCTTTTGCATTTATTTACTTTATCACAAATCAAATTAGGGGGAACCGGCACCAGAAAGGGAGAACACCATTGTTAATTTTCATTTCTTGATGATAGCGAGATTTCATTTGAAGAAGATAAAATCGGGGAAGAAGGGGGTTTACTTCCTATGTAATAAGTGTGACGCAGCGTGATACATGAAAAGACACCTGGTGGTTGCTATCTGCCTCTTCATCCCCAATTGACGTGGCATCGAATTTCTCTTGCACCAGACGCATGTTGTGTATACCTCCAGTTCACCAAGGAAGCGCCTTTGAGGCACAGCCTTCGGATAGGTGTCAGAGCATGTCTCTCGTTTTCATCGCTGTCAGAAGTGATCGACCGCTCTAACTTCCACATTTTTCCCACCTTTCGTTGTTTGAGGCACGGTGCCAACGAAAGAAGGCAGCTTTGTTTGCAATCTTTGTTTGGTCTTCCGTGTTGCCTCTGCGATGGCGAACCATCATCGCCGCCTCTTTACGCGCTTCAATCTAAAAAAAAAGGGGGGGGGGGGAGAGAAAACCAGAACTTTCTCGGACAAAGCACTGGCGGAAACGAAGTGAATCGAACCGGTTCCTCACGGTCACCAATGGTTCGCCGAGATTGTGCTAGACTGCGTAGACGCAAGAGTTGGGAACTCAATCTGCGCCGACCGCTTCCCCTTCGCGAACCCGCGAGAAGCGATATACGGCGCGACACAAAGTCGCAACGGCATGCATCACTCGATTTGCGACAGCGTAAACGCATTCTCCCGAGTCGTCTGTGGGTGTTGCAGGGACTTGGCGTCAGCTGTGCGCCTTTCAGGGGGCGTCATCCGAGGAGGGGCCGAAAATGGCTGCCGGATCCCTTCTGGCGAAACCCACGCTGAGCACGTTAAGAGTACGTCACTCAACTCTTTCCCTTAAGCGTTATATCACTCGTAATGCCATCCTCTCTCACTCGGCGGCTGCATCATGGCCGCCTTTCCTCATACGGAAAGAAGTCATTAACGTTCCCGCTCGGGCTTCATCCGTCCACGCATTCGGCACAGTCGTGAATGCTCGCTGCGCGCGCTTTTGTGCGGCGCAGTGCGTCTGTAAGATCGCTGTGGTGCTCTCAATATATATATATATATATATATATATAATATATATATATATATATATATATATATATATATATATATATATATATATATATATATATATATATATATATATATATATATATATAGCATTGTGCAAGTGCCTCGGTGGATGTACGGGTATTGTATAACGGTTGCCATCGAAGTGTGTGTGTGTGCGTGTGTGTGGTGTGTGTGTGTGTGTGTGTGTGTGTGTGTGTGTGTGTGTGTGTGTGTGTGTGTGTGTGTGTGTGTGTGTGTGTGTGTGTGTGTGTGTGTTTAGTTTATATCAGGGGTACTTTCAACGCTCCTTGTCTGCAAATTATTGCTCTTCGGAGAGAGTACATATGAAGCGCTCTAATTTATAATTTTACGTTCCCTGCTTTTAGAGTCACGTTGTCCTCAGCGCAGTGCCGCTTCGCCGTTGCGCGCATCGGTTCCACGAATTGAAGCTGCCTTGGCTGCCGAGGGAGAAACGGCGGCCACGTAATTCCGACAGCGCTTTTGTCTCATCTTGTTTCTTTCTCTGCTCGTCTGCAGTCTTTGTGCGCTCTCGTCCGGGCGCTGTGCATAAAACGTAGCAGATCGTGGTCTGCGCAACGATTGGTCTTTGAAGCATCCTTTTCTTTTGTTCTTTTTGGTTGTCCATTGTCGTCGCAGCTGTACTGCGCAGAGTCTTCTTTCCATTCGCCGCCGATGAATTAGAGCGGTGCGTCGTCCTCGTGCTTCTCTTTGATCTAACCAGAACTCCTCGATTAGAGCTTTCCCTCTTCCCCACCACTGGCGCTTTCGCGGTGTTTCAGGCGCTCCAGAATGTTGGGTTCTATCCATTTTCGGGAGAGCCCATTGTGGCCCGATCGAAAATACGAGCGTATAACTTCGAAGCAGTAATCTGTTCTCTTACGTACCATTACGAAATGCGCACGTCTCGATATCTGCATCATGAGCGCTAACAGAATGTCGTTCACTTTCAAAGCCTCGTGTTTCAGAACCGAACGCCGGAGGACACGCGCCCGCATTTTAAAGCTAGGAATCTACCTTTACTCACGTCGTTCTTCGCGCTGACGCCGAAGCTCGCACACACATCATCCGCCCCAGAGAACATTCAAGGATCGACACAGACGGGGGACTGTGCTTAGGAAAAGTGGTTAATAATTGAGAGTCACTTGGTGCTCTACTATGGGAGAGCATAAAGCCTTCCCATGGGCCTCACTTGATGAGGCTGTGTTGACAAAATTACGCCGTGAATGAGTTCACGACGCAGAGACACCAATAGGTAAGATGACCTGGTCGCTGATAAGGCGAAGAGGGGGGCTGGGGTTAGAAAAAGGGGGTGACGACTTAGAGTACAGGGTACTCGACTATGGGAGAGCTTAAAGCCGTCCCTGCAATGAATCCCAATTGTTGTATTCGATGCGCGAAGAGCTTATGCCCACGCTTGACTATCAAGTGAATGCTCAGCAGGACGCTAAGCAGTGTGTATTGAATCATAAATCGTGACCTGCTATCTTGTTCTGGTTTACAGTATCTTATTTTGTTTTCGTTAGCTTTTTGTTCTGTCATGTGCTTTGATTGATGTGCGGTTAAATGTCGGTGTTTTTCTGCGTTGCAGCCTTTTATTTTGTTAATTTTGGCTGACACTCTTTTGACAATAGTTTTTCCGCAAAAGTTTCGGGTTTTACATCTGCTGCAGACGCCAGGCTGCTCATTAAAAACGGAAGGACATAACAGAAAAAAAAAAACGCCTTCGAAACGAGCATAAACGCAGGAGCGCCAAATCGACGGATGGTTTCATACATAATCAGCTCAATGTTCTCGAGAAAGTAGTTTTGTTTTAGGGGTGAAGCTTCTTAAGTCGTGCGTTCCTGATGTAAGTAGTAGTAGTAGTAGTAGTAGTAGTAGTAGTAGTAGTAGTAGTAGTAGTAGTAGTAGTAGTAGTAGTAGTAGTAGTAGTAGTAGTAGGCAGCCACCTCTAGTTTAGTCCTTGGAATGTCCGCTGAATGGCGGTACTTGTATATGATGAATATATGATGAAAAGATGCGAGATGGCAGTACTTGGAGTGTTCTCTAGATGGGCGCATTGACGGACGCACAGACAGACAGACAGACAGACAGACAGACAGACAGACAGACAGACAGACAGACAGACAGACAGACAGACGCATGGACAGACAGACAGACGCATGGATGGATCGATGGACGGATGACCAGAAGCATGGACGGATGGACTGATCAGCGCATAGACGGACGCACGGACGGACGGCCGCATGGTCAGTCGCATGGACGGTCGAGTGGACGGATGTACGGATGAATGGAAGCAATGATGGATGGATGGACAGAAGCGCGGATGAACTGATGGACACTTCGCCCCAAGCATCATCATTCACTCCATGTATATGCTGGTTTTTTTTTTCGTATTTTTTTATTTTTGCTTTGTGTCTTTCGTTTTAAGCCATCCGCTGCATCCTCCGCGCTGACGCGTATTGGACTTCCGAGAATTTTGTCTAGTTCAGCTTTCAGCTATTCTCCACGTGCCCATGTCTCAGCAATATGTGCTCGCTATCTACACTGGTCCCTTCTGTCGCTTAGTGCTTCTCTTGTCGTTAAAGAGACAAAAAAAAATGTGGTAGGAAAATCCCCGGTGACTGTGTGGAAGATGGAGGAATGAAAAAGAGAGAGGTAAAGCAAAGTGGGGTTTACGGCAACCGAGCGTCGTCTATGGAGAAAAAGCGTGCTTGGAGGAAAAACAAAACAGAAAAAACCTACTATGCCTTGTCCACATCACTTTAACTCGAGTACCGTAAGCGCTGTACGGGCGTGAGTAATGCATCTGTCTTGGTCCTCGCGCCGCAAAATATACCGCGGCCTTCTTAGAAGCTCCTTCATTTGGGCATGCGCGCACTTTGAGAATTCCGAATGCGCTAGTCGCCCGGGGGCGAGCTCTTTAGAAAAGCGCACCAACTTGTTCGACGCCGATTCATTCGCTGTGTGTGATGTACTTGAACGGAGATGATATATCGCGCTGTAGGCGGCGTACGCTTCGGATACGCGCAGCCCGTGGTGCAAACGCAGCTCGAATGTGTACGTAGGCGTAGAAAATGTCATACGTGCATACGCCCACTTCGTGATCGCGATTATAAATTACGCAGCTTTTATTTATCATACTATAGTATTTCACATTACTTCTGCTTATCGAGCACACGTACGTGTATGTACGGTTATGAATAATAGAAATGGGTAGGCCACCAACATTCTTTATCAATATTGCATGAAGACAATGTTGACCCTATAATAACTGATAGCCAAGATTAGATGGCAGTCGATATGCCCGTGGGCAAGGTCTTGCTATCTTCGGCCGCTGCCTTCTGTGGCGCTACCGAAGTACTTCAAGCTGACCGTTCTCTGCGATCTCCCGTGAATTTGACGTCCTCCCCCATGTACGTGTGCGATTCTGTCCACCCCCCCCCGTCTCTTTTTCGCCCCTTTATCATTTCCCTCTGCCTAGGGTAGTAAACCTTACGTGGGTCAGCTTAACCTCGAGCTCCCTGTTTTTCCTGCATGGTTCTCGCTTTTTTTTTCTCTCTCTCTTTACTTTTGCCGTGTATCACGTATCCCTCTGCCACGATAATTAGGACCACGTTGTCTTTTATGCGAAGCATCTTACAGTTGTAGCGTAAACGAGACTTTACCGATGGTTTTCCGATGAGTTTTTGCTCAGCTTAAAAAAAAAGCATTTTCCGAGCTGAAACGCCCCGCCGCGGTGGTCTAGTGGCTAAGGTATTCGGCTGCTGACCCGCAGGTCACGAGATCGAATCCCGGCTTCGGCGGTTGCATTTCCGATGGAGGGGAAATGTTGTAGGTCCATCTGCGCAGATCTGGGTGCACGTTAAAGAAACCCAGGTGGTCGAAGCTTCTGGAGTCCTTCACTATACGGTGTCTCTCATAATCATATTTGGGACGTTAAACCCCGCATATCAATCAATCATTCTGAGCTTGTACCGTTGAAGAAAAAATGGTGATATGAAGTAGAACGTTCAACCTGTTGAACAAGACTATAAATTAATTAACTCGAGCTGCACTTGTTATACCAGCTTTTATAACAACGTAAAAAGACCATGTATCTTTAAAAAAAAGCATAACGCAAGAAAATCCGAGACGAGAGAGATGAGATGGCACCAAAAGCGGTCGTATCAGATGGTTCGTTTCGAAGAATTGTGGAAAGTTCATGGCGCAAGTCAGTCGTCTATGCTCGGCTGTCCCCTCTACTTTTTTGTCTGTTGTGCTTTCATTTCAGGACTATAAACGCAACTCTCCCATTTTGTATTACTGTGTCTCGGCCTTAATGCATGAAACACTTCTTTGCTACCATAGTAACATTCGGGTAGTTCGACGTTATTTCTTTCGTTGCTTTTGTTTAGAGACGCTGGTGCCACAGAGCGCATCTTGCATCATTCGTATGCTGCAGCATGTACGGAAGAGAAAAGACCTTGGCATGTACTCGCTCACCCAAAAATTTCAGCCGGAAGTAGCGAAAATGGAAAGAATTCCGGTGATGGTGAGCCTGTGCCGTGCGATAACACATAAAAGATGATATATTGTCGGAATAAGCGCTGCCGGCTCACTTGCGTCCGCCCGAGGGCGACTTCATGGTATACGAGGCCTCCCATACAACCGTGAAGGCGACGGCTGCCCATAAAACTTAACGTCGGCCTCCAGCGTCGCGAAGGCAGATGCGCGGGCCAGAAAATGTCTTCGTGCCATACTTCCGCCGTTTACGAGCCATTGTAAGCTTTGTATACGGCGGGCCGGGAGTGCATTCTATTTTGACGGTCGGTCGCGTGGTTGATGCGCGCACTGGTGTGCGAACCCCTCGCTTGCGGCCTTATGTGGCCGTCCCCCATTACGCGAGGTCGCGGCTGGAATGCGGCATCGATGCAATGGAGGGGAAAAGAAAAAAAAACTGTCGCTGTTCTGTACAAACTGGAAACGAAAATGAGCGTGTTCGGGCGACAGTTTCGGTTATAGCGAATAGTTCGCGACTAGTACCCATGTAGTGTCAGTAGTCGTTCGATTTAGGGAACGAAGGAAGGGAAATCGCGGCGTTGGGGTTGGTGTATTTGTGGAGGCGAGGAGGAGAGAGGGGTATTACGAATTTTTTTTACGTGTTCATGACACCATCTTGCGCGAGTTATCGCAATGATTCAGTGCGTGCGGTCTGCGAAAATTGCCATTCGTTAGATGGCTTTCGTACCCCGAATGGAATGCAGAAGAGCGAGCTACTACGACATACTGCGCATCCATGCAAAATGAGAAGGCTTTTTGCCCACGAAGCACTCATACGAGGCGAAGTGAGGAAATTGTCTCTCGCCCAGAACGACGCCCCGTTTTGCTTGCAAGTTCCAATGGTTGAAGTACACGACGCCAAGGAGTCAAATTAGGCTAGTTCAGAATTGTCCGTTATGGGTAAAATTCCTTTTTATGTTGCTCATTGAAAACATGTGCATGTCCTCTTTCTTTCGTTTTTTTTTTTTTAATTTGTCGGGTATAAGGGCGCGGAAATGGCCCTCTAGTGTGCAAAGTACGCCGCGCGCATTCGTTACATGGCATGGAAAAGACGAGTCGGAAAAACCAAGAGTTTATTTCTTAAAAAGTTTATCGATTGTATATCACAACAAATGGAAAACAGAAAAAGAGAATGTATTCCAGTTTTTTTCTTTTTGTATTGTCCGTATAGTTTGTATACATTATATATCTCGTATCTATTTTTTTTTCTTAGCCTAGAGGTTTCTCCTTTTCCGAAATCCGCTTCATTGCGTCTCTCATTGTGCCTTGATGATGTAACGTCTCTTTCCAGAGATGCTTTTTTATTTTTATTTTCAAGTAAACACCCAAATTCTGCGAAAGGTCATCTGAGGTCATTTAATATTTTTTGTAGCCGTAATACATAATACACCTATGTCTTTGGTGGTTGTAGTTGTATGTATTTGAAAATATATCGTACAATCTGAAATTATGTTAATAATAAAAGAAAAAAAACATTTTAGAACCAATCGTAGCTCCTTCGTAGCCTTGACTTGGAATAAATAAACCGAAATAAATGTTTTTAAAAGTTTCAAACTACGACCCTTTTTGTATACCAACAGTAGTTCGGGTGCTTGTATTGAGTTTGTGTAATGTGCAGTGCTGCTTCTCCCTGCTCCCTCCTCCCCACCCAAAACCGTCTAATCCTTTTTATTGGACGCTTTATACTCGTGTGTCTAACGATCAAATAACAGTTCAAATAACTGAGATATCGTTCAAACTCACGTTTTCTTCTTCTCTTTTTGCTCTCTGCTTACAGGTAAGTCCTGGCGAACACATCTGCCTTGAAAAGAAACAATGATGCCATTTGTGGCAGTGTCCCGAGTTTGAACCACAGGCTGTAACTCCGAAACGCCTAATCACGGTAAGTCGCTGAACGAGTACAGTTCCACTGGATGAGCGGCCGATGGCAGTGCCCGAACTTTCATATAAACGGTCACTTTCCCAACGCACGCAGGATTCGTTTTGAAGGGTCAGCGGTAATTCAGAACACAGTAGGTTACACTCTGATGTTTTCACGCTGATATACACTTGTTAGACCATACAAATATTTCTCGCCCATGCTCCTTGCCTCAATTCTATATGCGCTAACCTATAGAGCACCCTGATTGATGGCTGATGATCTGCGTAATTGGCGCAATCCTTTAAGACGCATGATGTGTGACGCTTCACTCCACCAAATAATCAGCAAGGCCGTCTAACGCAAGCGATCCTTGGGAATGACGAATGGCAACGCCTTTCGAGTTATTCAGACCAGGGAAACAGTGCAACTGTGTATATGCCGCTGCATGTGATATCGCTAGCGCGAAAAATTTTTCATCGTGCGAACGGTGTTCTAGTGCGATGCTCGCTCCTGTAGAGATGTAAGGGTATTGGGTAAATAAGTTCACGTAGAATCTTCGTTGTTTTTGCTGCATATATAAATTTTGTTTTGTTATAACTAAAACATCTTGTACGTGCAAAGCTTCCGCTGCAAGCATCCCGTCTCTCTGTCACTGCGGTGTGGATTACACTGCGCGATGTAGCGGGTAATGATATAATTATTTCATCACATTGTAAGGGCCATTCAACCACGTATGGGGAGGGCAGTCCTTGAAGAGTTGCCAAAGGTACCCCTTCTAAATTTTTCCTAACGCGAAGATCTGTCGTCGCTATTTTTAGCGGGACGGCTCAGTGCTCTCCCATAGTTGAGTACGAGGTACTCGAAATCGTTACACATTTTTTTTCTAAACACATATCTGTGCAATGACGAAGGAAAAGTAAATTCTTGAAGCAATTTCATTCACCCGAAGCACTTGGGAAGATATATCGTCTTTTGTCACAAAAGTATAATTGTCGGCTTCCTCGGTGCTGGCCTTCTTGTGTCGCCGTGCGATCTGGACTATGGTTAAGAAACTCTCTTTCTCTCCCTCCCCCCCCCCTCTCTCTCTCTCTCTCTCTCTCTCTATATATATATATATATATATATATATATATATATATATATATATATATATATATATATATATATATATATGTGTGTGTGTGTGTGTTTACAGAGATCATTTTTATCCATGCTTGCTGCCTCTGCCTGCGCATACGCCATACTTATACGAAATCATATGAGTATGGTGCGATAGCTGAAGATTTCTGATGGCAGTGCACGTAAGTATCAAAACGATTGCATCAGAGAACACAGCCTTGCTTTAGCCATGAGTCGTTTGGCCACGATTACGGCGGGATGTAGCAACAGGAAAAAATATAAAGGAGTGGAAGAAACTACCACCAAAGCTGCACAACAGTGTCGAATGACGAAATACTAACAGAGGGAAGGGGTCGTGCGAACATCTAATAAAAGAACGTGGCTGATCCTCCTTATAGGAATCGGTATGTCGCCCCGCCACGGTGGTCTAGTGGCTAAGGTACTAGGCTGCTGACCCACAGGTCACGAGATCGAATCCCGGCTGCGGCGGCTGCATTTCCGATGGAGGCGGAAATGTTGTAGGGTCGTGTGCTCAGGTTTGGGTGCACGTTAAAGAACCCCAGGGGGTCGAAATTTCCGGAGCCCTCCACTATGGCGTCTCTCATAATCACATGGTGGTTTTGGGACTTTAAACCCCACATATCAATCAGGAATCGGCATGTAACACGAAAGTGAAGCGTGTATTCCCAAGGGTTGTTGAGCGTTTACGATGTGTATTGTTTGAGCAACAGCAACAAGTTGCAAACTCAAGTTAGCTACGGCAAGCAGCTAGAGACTTGCAGCGCACATCTCAGTCAGAAAGCACGCATGAAACTTGCATATATACACACGGTGAGCGCCGACTAACAGCTGTCGCACCTCGACACTTCAAGCGCGCTGTTAAAACAGAAAGAAAGATCCACGAAACGATCGCACAAAGGTACAATGCTCAACTCGGCTGTCAATAACGACGGAGCGTCGCGCCCGGAACAGCATGAGCGATATCTGCAGTCGCAAATACGCCAAATCTGAGCAGCACTGTCTGCCTGGGGGACCGGAGCTTTGTCAAACCGAAGAACTATCGGATTTTTCTCCAGTTCTCCCTCTTTCACCTTTGTATGCAATGGTGAAAATAAAAGATTTTTTTGATTTGATTTGATTTGATGCGTGGCGCCAATGATGTGCCTGCCCTGCAGTTTCCACCCTTCTTAATCTCCGCGGCTGCAATGGCTGCTTTGGCCGTCGAAGCGGTGTCAACATTAAAAATCGAAATAAAACAACAACGAAAAACAAATATTCTCGCTTCGTGATATCATATCACAGCGACAACGGTTTTATGTCGTCTTTCTTTCTTGTTTTTTTTTGTTTTTTTACGCGAAATTGCTCAGAGCGCTTTGGACAGCCAAAAATGCTTTTTGCATCCGCGGCGATAAACAGGAATCAGTATTGCGAGACAGGCACATCACTGGCGCCGCGCATGCTCAGATGTGGCGTATTTGCGACTGCAGATGTCGCCGGTGCTGTTTCGCGCACTATACGCTCCGTCGTTATTTACAGCCGAGCCGAGTTGAGCACTGTGCAACAGACAAGCGCAAACAACTGTTATAGCATTCCTCCTAGGTCGTGTGTCAGCAGCGCGGTTCTTTCGTAAGTGTGGCCGCTGCAGCGAGCGAAGTGACCTTCGTCCTCTCCGGCATTACGAGTCTTAAAAGAACGCGCGCAGGAGAGGCCACGCTCCGTGGAGGTGGTGCTTCGTATATATATAGAGACGACGACCTTTAGAGCGCGCCCAACGCGAGCCCGTCACGCCATCTCGCCACTGATAACGAAAACGTGCTAAAGTTTCGAAGTTCTGAGGACCGCCAAATGGTGTATGGTGTACTTATATGGCTTGTCGTTAGCATTACCAACAACGTACGCTCCGTAGCGTAGGGGTAAGCACAGCGCGCTGTGAATTGAGAGTTTGCTAGTTTGATTTCGTGGGGCAAGTGCTTTCCTTCTCGTTTTTTTAAAAGACGATAGTCTCTTTTGGGGTACTTCGACGCAAAAAAAGTTTTTGTCTGTCTGTACATTTGTCTGTTTGTCAGCAGTAACGATACCCCAAACGGCCAACCCCATCCGCAGAGCTCACAAATATTGCTCAAGTTTCTGCTTTCATGCTTGTGCGGTTGTCCATTAAAAAAAAATTGTTACGCATATCTGAGGCATCAAAACAACGCATCAATATTTTGTGTCTTTGTACTAGAAAAGGCATACATAAGTGTTTCTAAGGAACGTAGCTTTTATCACACTGCGCTGACAATGCAACACTATGCACAAAAAGGCAAGTGTTCCCAACGCTTTGCTAAGATGACATGGTGGTGACACCTGCCCGTCGCTTTGCGTTCTACACCTCATCGCTTCCGAGACAGGCGCGCATGTCTTCCTTCGTTTTTGAAGATAACTGCCAGATGGCGCTCGTGTCTAATGTGCCTCGATGCGCTCGTTGGCATTCACTGCATGGTTTGACTCTCGCTAGCGCAGTGCCTCCAGAATATAATTCGCCGACTTTCTCGCCCAGAAGATCAAATAAACGTTTTTTTCACTCTCTCCAAACGCAATAATGTCGTCTTTCGACGACATTTGCAGCGAAACATGCAGATTCGGTGTCATTTTTTTTTTGCAATCTGTTAGTATTTCACAGTGCCATATCCGTGAAGTAAATACGTCAGCGGAGTCGCGGTGACTCCGGCATAAAACACTTCCGTGTTTTAAGAATTCTTCAAAATGTTGCTAGTACAACCGCTCATTAACTGGCGTTGGTCAACTGTAACGGTTAACACTATAACACTGCTCCGCCTTGGTGGTCTCATGGCTAAGGTACTCGGCTGCTGACCCGCAGGTCGCGGGATCGAATCCCAGCTTCGGCGGCTGCATTTTCGATAGAGGCGAGAATGTTGTAGGCCTGTGTGCTCAGATTTTGGTGCGCGTTAAAGACTCCGAGGTAGTCGAAATTTCCGAAGCCCTCTACTACGGCTTCTCTCATAACGATATGGTAGTTTTAGAACTTAAACCCCACATATCAATCAATCAGCTACTATATTACTGCAGGTGTGATATACGTGCAATACGGTAGGTCAGGCCATCACCGCTTGTGAACTGCGTACCAACAAGGTGAAGGGCGTACACGTTAATGCCGCATACATAAACAAGTAGCGTGCTACCGTAGCGGCAATATTTGTAGCTCTGGGCAGTGCGTCGCTTTATACCGGCGCGCCCATTATTCGGAGGAGTGCGCTTGCGGTTCCCTTAAAATGTCCCGGCGAACAACACGCATTGTGAGAGACATGACTGATGAGCGGCTAGCTGTGTTTACTGGCGCACAAAGGACAATGGACGGGCTGACGATGAAGGCCCATCACCGGCGACTACCTTGTGCTAGCTGGAAATAGCGCTCTTGTTGCGCGGCGTTGCGGCGGGCGTGTGACGGGCCGGCGTTTGTTTCTTCGCTTGGCGCGCGTGCGGCCACGCTTTCCCATTGGCTGCTGAAGGCATCTCACGTGACCTTTAAACCAACGGAGCGGGTCGCTTTTAATTGATGATGATGATGCCAACTGTAGTGTTCCATCAAATTTAATTAGCGCCTCGAATGACGTCACGCCGGGCACCTTGAGCCCGTACTCGAATGTCATTCAGAACTGCGCTCCCCAAATCGCGGAGTTTATCGTGGTTGCCTTCGCGAAACTTGACTTTCATCGCAGAACTGGCACGAAGAATGGAGCGTGTGAATTTTCGAAAACAATTATTAAAATACAGCGTAAAAATGAATCACGCTGCTCTATATTTATCCGCCTAAGGCAACTGGAAGGCGAAAAGCATATTGTGTGTCTTCCTAGTGACCCTTTGTATACCGAAGATTGTCGGTAGACCTTTTACCCAAGTGACGTTGTCGTGCTATGACATCATCGTGTGACGTCACGTTTTGTGATGCCGTGATGGCACCATCGCGTGGGGATTGTTGCGTCGCATCGTGTTCGCGCCGATGACGATGGTAGCTCTTCGCGTTTGGCGAGGCATCTTTCGCCTAGACACCTCACAAATACTTTTAATGGTCGTGTGATCTATTAGGCGAAAGCCTTAGATCAGACGACCATCATACAGACTCGACCAATATGCCGAAACAGAAGACTATCCGCCACGGTGGTTTATGTGGCTACGATGGTCGACTGATGACCCGTAGGCGGTCCTGCTGACCCGTGACGGCACTGCTTTTAGGGGCGAAGCTCCTTAAAGCGGCCCCCGTTCGTTCCTCGTCGTAGTCGTAGTGCGTAACCAGTCTTACGCTTTGACCTGCAAGGTGGTGCCGGTGGGAGATTTCTCCTGGGCGTTGTTGAACAATAAAAAATTCGCAGTGTGCGCGTTAACTAAAAGCCGAATTCTCCTGTCTCTCATTCCCCATTAGCAGCCACTGGCATGTACATTGAGCACAATCTGACAAGAAAGGGTTGCTAAGTTATACTCGCTGGGCGTAACCTCCTTGGTTTTAGAAAGGTTTAGCGAGCGTTGGGCCGCAGTGCCATGAATGCAGTGAACTAGTATATACCATGAACTCGAGGTGGTTAAAGGTGGGAAGTAGAGACGAAACGCAAGCCGTAAGAAAGTGTGCGTGTGCCAGCTCTCGTTTAGCCCTTAGAATATCCGCTGGATGGCAATGCTTCTATATGCGAAATATATGATGAAAAGGTGCGAGATGGTGATACTTGGAGTGTTGGCTAGATGGACGAACGGGCACTCAGACAGATGCATGGACGGACTCACGGATGGCTGCACGGACGAATGGACGCATGGACGGACGCAGGGGTAGATGCATGCATGAACCCAGGGACGGACGCACGAATGGATGTGCGTACGCACGAACAGACGCACGCACGGACGGGCGGATGGACGCACGGACGGTCACACAGACGGACGGATGGACGGACGGAAGCAAGAACGAATTGACGGACGGATGCTTCGCCCCACTCTCTATCATTCATCCCGTGGATATGCTGCCATTTTTTTTTTTCGATGGCGGAGAAAAGGCGTGAAGCTCGTGCGCTTAGGTTTACGGGAACATCAAAGGACCCCCGACACCGAAATTAAAAACTCGAGATGCTTGTGTTGTTTGATAGTCCTGCATGTGGGGACACCCCTGACTGACCGTTAGTGGCTAGCGTAGCCTAGAAGATATTTTAATTTGGTTTAAAAGTAAGGGTTCGTGCTTTTCTGAGTATTCAGGTGCAATAGACATTTTCTGTGGTTTGACGTAAACCGCGACTTCCCGTGTGACGTTGCGGGGTCAACATTTGCGAGGCACGCACTATTGTTTGTCACGGCACTCGCTCTGTTGTCGGGCTGCTCTCAAGGTGGTTTTGGCTGCTTACACTAGAAGTGCTTTTCTTTTTTTTTTTTCTGAGGGAGACACTCCCAAAGCCCCCACATTGTTTCATTGTTCACAGCAAAAGGTCCCCCCTATTTGAAAAACAGTCTCAGGAGCTGCTCCGCTGTGGGGCGCTAGTTTCTTACGGTATTTAGGCGGGCGTTTCGAACTGACGCACTATCGTTATAAATTAACGCCGCTAAGATTACTTATACGATGCGTTAGAGCATTTACTATATAATTTTGGCATTACCAGACGCAGAGCTACAACTTACTGTAAATGAACTCGCAAAGAAAATTTTCGCTTTCAGTGGTCCTTTAAAGAATCCTGAGTGGTCGAAATTTCCGGGGCCCTCCACTACGGCGTCTCTCATAAATGTATTGCGGTTTGGGACATTGTACTTATACATTTATAAATCTAGTTGGTGTTTAGCTAAGCATGTCCGATGTGACATGCTTAGCTGTCCGCCGTCCGATGTGAAGGGTACAGCCACATTTATTAACATTCTTCTTCTTCTTCTTCTTCTTATTATTATTATTATTATTATTATTAAACAGAAAGCTATAGGCTTACCTCTATTAATATGGCCCCACCGCGGTGGTATAGTGGCTAAGGTACTCGGCTGCTGACCCACAGGTCGCGGGATCAAATCCCGGCTGCGGCGGCTGCATTTCCGATGGAGGCGGAAATGTTGTAGGCCCGTGTGCTCAGATTTGGGTGCACGTTAAAGAACCCTAGGTGGTCGGAATTTCCGGAGCCCTCCACTACGGCGTCTTTCATAATCATGTGGTGGTTGTGAAAGGTTAAACCCCACACATAAATAAATAAGCCTTTGTGAATAACTGCCAACACAAGCCATCATTTAGCAATAACAAGGAAACATGTAGTCATTGCTGGTAATACGTAAGCAAATACGATACTAGTTCGGTTCAGCAGGGAACCAGACGTATACCTTAACAGAAAGTAGGTGATACGCGCGAGAGGTACACGCTTTCTTCAAGAAATATACACCGAATTCATTGCCGCATAGTTGGAGGTAGTGTGACGTGCGGATAACATGCGCGATGTTTCACCTCTGAGTCACTATAGTTCATATTGATGGTCACTTTGCGATCTCGCGCTAAATCTCGCCCCGCTCGTGGTCACCGTATTGAGTGATTTGTGAGCGTTCATTAATCGGGAGGGGGGCACTGCGTTTTAGTCCTCTCGTTTTAGTCCTCGGAATGTCCGTTGTATGGCCGTACTTCAATAAGGTGATTATATGTTGAAAGATTCGAGATGGTGGTACTTGTAGTGTTCACTAGATGGATGGACGGACGGATGGATGGAGAGACATACATATAGACGGACATGCGGACAGACGGATGGGCACACCGACAGATGGATGGACGAACGGAGGGACAGACAGACAGACAGACAGACAGACAGACAGACAGACAGACAGACAGACAGACAGACAGACAGACAGACAGACAGACAGACAGACAGACGGACGGACGGACGGACGGACGGACGGACGGACGACGGATGGACGGACGGACGGACGGACGGACGGACGGACGGACGGATGGATGGACGCCCTATACCGACCGACCGACTGACCGACCGACTGGCCGACCGACTAATGGACGGACGGGGCCAGCGGATAATTCACAATTTGCCGATAAAACGCTTCGAAGCTTCGCACCACTTATCGTCAATTCATCACTCACTCTGTGGATATGCTGTGATTTTATTTTTTACTAGCAGATGCTCTCTACGCCGGCCTTGCGAGGCGAGAGATGAGAGCGACAGTTTTGCGGGTGTCTTCCTTGGTCGGCACGAGACGTGATCACGCACAGTAAGAATGTAGACAGCGCTGACGCCGAAGTGTGAGATCGTGCGACTAAGAAATGCTCCGTTTTTCAAGTTACGCCGTGAACGAGTGCACAGACAGGACCAACCAACGGCTAGTCACAGAAAAAAGCGACAGTGATGAATACTCATTCGTGTTAAGAAAAGGTTGTGAACGGTTCAGAGTCACTTGGTACTCGACAACGGGAGAGCATAAAGCCGTCCCATGGGCCTCACACTTGATGAGGCCGTGTCGACAACGCAAGTGTGTTAGCAAAAACGTTTAACGATTACGAGTACTTCGTACTCGACTATGGGAGAGCACTGAGCCGCCCCGCTGAAGGTTCGGAAAACGACAGAATGCAGCGGCAACTGATACTGTTAGTTACTACTTTTGCCTCGTCGTTCATCAGGTCCGTTACCAATCATGGCCGTATGGGGCCGTGCTGGACGCTCACGCACGGTGACATTAACCGAACGGCACAAAACCGTTGCAAGCATGCGGGACGGTGTATGCAAAGGTATACAGAGGATACACCGCTTTCGGTAACGACAAGTCTTCATTGTATATATGACAATGAACTTACGCGACGTTTTCCGCAACAGCATCGAATGGTCGCGGGGATCCTTCGAATACGAAACGGCGACAGGTTCCAATGGCGCTCGCGCTCAAACCCGGGATTTTACTCCAAATGGACAGTTGGCGGCATTTTACAGACAGGACTCTTCCGAAGTTTTTCCTCGTCGTTCATATGGTGCTTTCTACTGTCACGTTCTCTTTCTTCAGAAAACTGCGGGGGAAAAATGTTACAGCAAGAATGCACCGGTGTTGGTTGTTAAGGCGAAAACGTTAAATGTCTCATTTGAACGTGAAAAGTGACCGTTGGCATCCGATGGCGTCAGCGTCAGCACGAGTGACGCAAAATCATGTGATAACACCATTTACTTGACAACGGCACGAGGGAGTGTCGAAATTACTATGGTAACTCAAACCGACGACTTATCAAGTAATAGGGGCTCTTGTATTGAACCTTTGAAACATTTAGTGCATTGAACGCTTGACCTCATATGCATATAGTTGTTTGAGTCCCGAACCTTCCAACTGTAACGTACCCTCGGCATCTGAAATATCGTCATAATCATCTGTCTATGGGCCTTCCACTTTATTTGAGTCAACCTGCTGCTGTGCTGCCACGTTACGCGCGCAAACTTCTGAATCTCATCTGCCCGCCTAACGTTCAATTCAATTCAATTCAATTCAATTTTATTTACCAGTTTATACATACTGGATGGTTGCGTTGGGTTAAAAGCTACATAAGTAGCTTGACGAGACCCAACGACCAGACTATACAGGGCAGTAACAGCAAGCAGACGAAAAAACCAACAAGTAAAACAGAATACCATATCGTATGTACATATACAGCGATTTACATGGATTTCCAGCTTGAAGATTGCAGGAAGAAAAAGTGAAAAATAAATACATTTGCATAAAAAGTGCTAGAAAAAATTAATAAAAAAGTACTACATACAATAAAATACGGCTATAGCATAAGTAATAAACATAAATAATAATAACACAGAATAATAACACCGTACCAATGTAGCAATACTAGCTATTCGGGACAAAATAAAAGAAAAACACTGGCCATATAACACAGCAAGAAATTCATGTAAGCAGAAGACTGTGTTAAAGAAACAACATAAGTTACGCACCATTCAATTACACAGAATGTCACAGTATGTGACATTACAAGTGAACGAAATATAAGCGGAAGTCCTTTTTACTGACCGTGTCAATGTCTTTATATTTATTTAAAGCAGATGGTAGGTTATATGTTAACGATTGATGTTTGTAGTGCGTCCTGAAATATGGAACTGACCATGTCTCAGGGTTCCTTGTGTTCACATTAATTCTACGACGTTAATTCTGTCGCGTGTTTGTCTTTTTTTGGAATCCCATCAGGTAGTCTTAATGACCAGTGTTTATCCGGCCTTGGGGCCATGACTATGTCCAAGCATGCCCTTTAAAAATCGAACCTTTACAGCATGCAGTATCTGCATACTTCGCTTATCTTAGACACTGCGGAGTACCTTCAGCGCAAAAACTTTGTGTTTGTCTATACTTGTCTATCGTACCGGTAAGAAGCAGCTGTTATATACCTTCCTCTTGAGGGATAGTGGCAATCTATAATTCATAATTTTAGAATGCTTGCCAAATGTCCTCCCTCCAATTCTTAATCTTCTAGTTACTTCAATCTCGTGATTTGGCTTCGCAGTTACTACGTGTCCTAAGCAGACATGCTCTTTTAAACCTTCAAGTAAATTGATGCCTATTTCGAAGCGCTGTTCTTTTTTGAGGTTGTACAATACTTTCGTTTTCTATAATTTTAAGACCATATCTTCCTGCTCTGCTTGTCCAATTTAGTAATAATGAATTGCCATTCGTTTCTCAGTTACTCAGCAATGCTATGTCATCGGCGAATCGCAGGTTACTATATATAAGGTACTCTCCATTAACTCGTATGCATAACTCTTCTCATTCTAGGCCTCTGAAAACCTCCAGAGGGCACGCGGTAAATAGCATTGGGGGGATCGTATCCCCCTGTATTAGAACGCGCTCACGTACACGTGCACTGCAATGACGTCATTCGCGCGTGTGATTGCGTGTGCTTGCGTGTGCATGACGTCACCGGCCATGCAGCGGGGCGATAGAGTGAAGTGCGCACTCTACCTCTTCGTTTGAAACAACTAAACTGCATTACGCGCAAAGATTTATGACTGACAGAGAACGAGGAAGTGTTCTCTGGTGTGGGACTACTTTGATTACTTTCATCGGGAGACTTCGAAGGCTCTCGAAGAAAGTTGTGGGTGTTTCAATTGAGGATGCGGAACACCCTTAGCTACTATAGGGTGCTACGGGTACAATATATGTTCTTGCACCCTTCCAAGGGTGGTTCCTGTAAGAAATACACCCTTATATTCTATTTTTACAAACTTTTGTTCGGCCAAAGGGTGTTTTAAGTCTAAAAGCACCCTTAAGGGTGCAAAGAGGTTTATAGGTGTAGATACTTTTGCGGAGTGTTGCTCAGAGGGGCGGTGGGAATCAAGAATGTGGTAAGACGTCCCAGAGAAATGTCCCAGGCCAGTTTGCAACAGAGTTTCTAGCCCCGGCTTTGCTCTGTGGTGGAACACTGGGCTGCCAGGTAAGAGATTCGGGTTTGAAGCCCATTGCGTCTTTGATGGTTTACACTTAGTTTTTTTTTTTTTTGCACAATAGTGTTTACGGACACCGGTGGTCGCGGCAGACAGCTACGGCATACGCGATCCTTGTTGTGATCTCATAACTATACTTTCGCTGTGCAATGCTCAACGCTGCTTATGTCGAGAAATAGGGGAAACACTAAACTTTCCAAATATGCGTTACTCGATGCCCATAAACATGTTTCTTATTGTGAAAAATTCTTGGGAACTTTCCTTTGGGACAACACTTGTATATGAATATCATTCACCCGCAGAAGTAGCTCAGCAGCCCAGGTGTCGCGCTGCTAAGGTAGAGGGCGAAGGTTCGAATTCTGACCACGGAGTCGCAGGTGGTCGCAAACAATTTGTACAGCGTCCCCCACTGCGGCGTGGCTCGTAAAAATATCGTAACTGCGCTCGCAAAACCCGAGAAATTCTTAGATTTTAAGGTTTGTATGCGTACGGTATACCTTATACGATCGCTGTTATCGCAGTTCAAGCAGGAGCTGCCGTCTGAAGCCTGGGAACAATACTCGTCGGCCGCACTAAAACATCGTGTTTATTATCTTTTTTACCGCAGCTTTGTAAAAAACGTTGCTTGTTGCCTCTTTCAATACGCCGTGGTGTTGCACCAGTTGTGGTGTTCGGCTGCTAACCTGAAGGTCCGTGGAGTTGGACACTGGCCGCGGCGTTAGCCTTTCGACGGAGGTTAAGCGCCAGAGGCCTGTCTACTGGGCGATGTCAATGCCCGTCAAAACAACACCGGATGACCGAAGTTTCCGGAGCCCTTCACAACGGCACCTCTCGCAACCGTATCGTGGTTTTGGCACGCAACACCCCAGATAGTAGCGTTAATTATTACGTTCCCTTTTTTCAGTTCCACATCTTGACCGCACAAATAAGTACGGGGACAGAGGGACGTACGAAGACACGGGAGGTGAATTTTATACTCGTTTATTCGTTGAAAGACGAAGCAATATGTAGTGCGTTTTATGAATTTCAACAATACAAATATACTTGCTATGTATTGCTATGCATTTCTATGAACAAACGATTTGAAAGTTTACCTTCCGTGTTTACCCCCCCCCCCTCTGTCCTCGTCCTTTTCTTCTTTTTCTTCTTTTTTTTTGGGGGGGGGGGGCAGTCAACATGTCGAACAGTAAGAACCAACAAGGCCCAACTCAAATTCTCCCCTCTTTCAGTGTTGGAAGAATCTCGGCGAGTTAGAGCCAGAGTGACTAATTTCCTGTGATATCTCATACCACCGACTGTGACGACAGAGAGCCACCGCTCGCGAGGAAGCACATCTGTCATTACGCGTTCTTTGATTCTTCCAACCGATATGGGAACCTTTGCTCGAACTTTGTTTGCTTCTTAGTAGCCTGGAAACCGGGGCACAAAAGAAAAAAAAAAGCAGCTCGGACTGCCGAGCTTTTTTTTTTTCCTGCATTGCTTCTTCTTTTTGCCGAGCTCAACAGCATTTGCGCTCGGCAAGGCTCTCTGGGCAGGATAAAACCAGTTGGAGGAAAATAGTTGAGGCAAACCAGGCTCTCCGCTATGACGCAGTGCGCGCGCCTACCATTTCGCGTGCTGCGTTAAGTGGCAGAATGACCTATAGTTAGAGTGCATTCCGCTCAATAGTCGTTTCAAAGATAAAAAGAAAAAGAGGCATGCAGCAAAGAAAAAGAAACATAACATCTGGCTTGCTCTGCGTTGGAATTCACGAGGCACGAATTCAGGGCCACGTCGTGCACAAAGGCAATAAAGAAAAAAAGTGGGCAGCGGGGAGGAGGTCATGCAGCATCCTGCCGACGCACTTGCGCTGGCCTGTTATTCGTGACAACTGTATTAACCCAGCAGTGAACCGTTGTTGTAATTTTGAATACACCTTTTTTGTTTTGTTTTTTTTCCTTTTGGTGTCATTAACTAGTTTTGACGAGGACAGCAAGTTGAGGCATTCCGTTCGAACCGCTACCAACCGAAAGCGTTTCGGAGGTTGTTTCTGCAAGCTGCAACAGAATAAAAGAGGAATGAGAGGCGTATAATTCTCGAAATAAATATCTAGTTCTAGCATAAGTGCTGAGAATGGTAGGCCTTGTTTATATTATCGACATTTTTTGTACACCTCTTCTTCATACATCATCTTAAGGTGGTTAGTTATGCATCCTTATTTTCTTCGTGTATCATCATCAGCAGCAGCATGATTGCGGTAGAGTGTACTAGTACACTGTAATTGTGGTTTCGTCGTGCCTGTTCGGTGCCTCGTTCTCGGGCCAAATGAGCGCCTGCCTAAGCCAGACTTGATAATATACACTGTGATACTCAATGTAACGTAAGGTTTCCCTATTTCGTTGTATAGTACACATATTTCGTTGCTATTTGTAGACTGCCGTCTTCAGCATGAGCTGCGAGCATAGGTCTCGGACTCTCGGTATGAGCAGCGAGAATATAGACTCGCCACAACTTGCCTGAGCCTACTCATTAGCATCCACACTCACGATAATTTGCTTCAACTGGACTCGCACCAACCAAAACACTACTCATCCGGACTCCTTTACACTCGGACTCAGGCTCTGAGTAAGTACGAGCGAATTGACTCTCGAGTGAGATCGTCTACCGGGATTGGAAGACCTCGACAGCATCTCGCTTCTCCATTTCACGTACTTGCCACAAATGTTCCCATGTCACTACATGTGATGTCACCAACCTGTGTACACAGTCTCTGAGCTTATAGAGTTTGCTAAATTTAACTAGAGGGTACTCTGGCGCTGCGATCGTTCAGCGGCCATGGGAATGATAAGATGAAACATGGATTTGCCTAGTCTTATTGCTTGCCGGCTTTAAAAGCCCTTGTGACCTTACTTATTGCAGTGCTTTGATTTTGTTTCAAAGAGAAAAAAAAACTATTTCGAACTTCGTGATTCGATTTGAATTGGTGAGCCTTAAAAGGTCAAGGTAATGAAGCGTTACTGCTTAATGTTTGCTGATTGTCTTCTCGTGGGGAAGCAGCTATAAGCCACGCGAACCCAAACGGAGCCGAAAGTACGAAGATTCGACAAATCCATGTCATACCCACTATTCCCATGCTCGCTGAAGCGCCATGCGTTGCAGCTCCCATAGGCACTAGCGCAAGAGTTGCTTCTAGTGAATTTATAGGAAACTCTATGCCTGAGCTGACCACGCTGATTGATGATAACCGGGCTCGGGATTGCGCTCGCGATTATGCATACCGGCACGAAATGTGCGTGCAAGTGTAAAAGAATCTGGTTTATGCGATCTTGATATTTTGATTGATATTTGGGGTTTAACGTCCCAAAACCACCATATGATTATGAGAGACGCCGTAGTGGAGGGCTCCGGAAATTTTGACCACCTGGGGTTCTTTAACGTGCACCCAAATCTGAGCACACGGGCCTACAACATTTCCGCCTCCATCGGAAATGCAGCCGCCGCAGCCGGGATCTTGATATTTTATGAAGTCTTACGTAGGAACACTGGCACTATGCTCTTAACCGTCCTGTTTGCATGTTTTCTTGCGCGTATACAAGCTCGCAGGTGGGCGAATTCTCTGTGTGGCGAAGTGCCATGCACTTAACCTGACTTGCTGGTGGCGATCACACTGCTCTCTTATTCTCTCGCGCTTTGAATGGAGCAAATCGCAATGTGTGTGTGTGTGTGTGTGTGTGTGTGTGTGTGTGTGTGTGTGTGTGTGTGTGTGTGTGTGTGTGTGTGTGTGTGTGTGTGTGTGTGTGTGTGTGTGTGTGTGTGTGTTTGTGTGTGTGTGTGTGTGTGTGTGTGTGTGTTTGTGTGTGTGTGTGTGTGTGTGTGTGTGTGTGTGTGTGTGTGTGTGTGTGTGTGTGTGTGGTGTGTGTGTGTGTGTGTGTGTGTGTGTGTGTGTGTGTGTGTGTGTGTGTGTGTGTGTGTTCACTGACAAGTGCGCTTGCAGGAAAGACAGAAGTGCCTTTACTGTGCGTTTTACTACCAAATAAGTATCTTAAATTAATTGTGACCAGTTTCATATTACATATAACAACGGTGGCTTCTGGGCTGGTCTGTGATTTTTCTTTTTAATCTCACACTGTCCCTTCTGCATTCGCCTAAGACAACTGCAAGGCGAAAGTCATCTCCTTTTAACACGAAAGTATTTTATGCCTGGGCCTATCACGCCCCCGCTGACGTATTTACGTCATGGATATGTCGTTGTAAAGTATGTACTAAGAGATTGCATTTTCTCTCGCAGTCAACGTACTGATCACTCCCCTCCATCCCCCTCCGATAGCTTCGTGCATCGAGAATCGGAGGCTTTGCAAGCTTCTTGTACGTCACATGGTTTAGCACTGCCTCTGTGATCGGCCCATCTGTGACCAAACGATGACGTCAAGTTACTTTATCACAGGTGAAGTCATAGGGACGCCGCAAATTTTGGCGATCGCTGACGCCTTGATGACGTCACGTTATGATGGCATCGTGTGATAATGATGTTTTGCATCACTTCTGTTGACAACAACGTTGCTGATGCTGATGGTCAATTTTTATGTTTGCTGAAGCATATAAAGCTTTCGCCTCGAAAGAAATTAAGGCATATCCACAGAGTGCATGATGATAAATGGGGCGAACCTTTGGGGGTTTCATCGGTAAACCGTGATTTTTCCGTCCGTCTTTCTGTCCGTCCATCCATCCGACCATCCGTCCAGCCGACTGCCTGCCCGTCTGTCTGTCCGTCCTTCCACACCTGCTGAGTGCGTCACAGAACTAGGTGGTCACGTACCAAGAGATAAATGCATGTACAGACCCACTGCTTAAGAAGCTTCATCCCTAAAAAACAAAGAAAGCACGAAATGGGGCATCGGCATCACAGTAGCCCACATTGTGCGCAGTAGGAAAGGCACTGCAGTGACATGCTCCCTTCGCTAGACGTCCTCTGCATAAAAGTCGTTTGTTTACCTTCTCCTTCAGCGTCGGTGTTCGGTTTCGCCTTCCCTGCCGCGCAACGCCTGTCGAGTGCCGCCGTGTGTCACAACGCTGAGGTCAGACAGGGTATTTGTTTTTCTCTGGCCCCTCCAGACGTCTCATTCGACCGACAACTTCATGCAAGGGGTTTTAATTTTGCCGATCAGTTCGAAACTAAAAAAAAAATGCCGGCGCTATATGTTTATCTAAGTTGGCACAAAATTCATCATATTTGTGCTGCAATCGCGTGAATTCGGGAAAGACATCGTGCATACTTTTTTTCTACCTTCTTCACGCACTCGTTCCTTTTTTACGGCTACGGGGTTTCACGCATACTTACAAAACTCCAGACGGAAACATGGTGAGTAGATTTCATTGCGATGGTATGCAGGTTACGTGTATTCTTTTCATGAGGCCTATAACCACATTACACATGCGCTTAATGAAAGTCATAAAGTGTGAGGACGTCTGATAGGTCAAGTAAGGAACTGATCGGACTACCATACAAAGTCCAACAGATTGATTTCGCAGCGGAGCACTGCTCTATGACCCTGAGCATGGTGTATGGTCACAGCCTCATCATCATCATCATCATCAGCCTGACTACGTCCACTGCAGGACAAAGGCCTCTCCCATGTTCCGCCAGTTAACCCGGTCCTGTGCTTGCTGCTGCCAATTTATACCCGCAAACTTCTTAATCTCATCTGCCCACCTAACCTTCTGTCTCCCCCTAACCCGCTTCCCTTCTCTGGGAATTCAGTCAGTTACCCTTAATGACCAGCGGTTATCCTGTCTACGCGCTACATGCCCTGCCCATGTCCATTTCTTCTTCTTGATTTCAGCTATGATATTCTTAACCCCCGTTTGTTCCCTAATCCACTCTGCTCTCTTCTTGTCTCTTAAGGTTACACCTACCATTTTTCTTTCCATTGCTCGCTGCGTCGTCCTCAATTTAAGCTGAACCCTCTTTGTAAGTCTCCAGGTTTCTGCTCCGTAGCTAAGTACCGGCAAGATACAGCTGTTATATACCTTCCTCTTGAGGGATAGTGGCAACCTACCTGTCATAATTTTGGAGTGCTTGCCGAATGTGCTCCACCCCATTCTTATTCTTCTAGTTACTTCAATCTCGTGATTCGGCTCTGCGGTTATTACCTGCCCTAAGTAGACATAGTCAGTCCCCAGCAGCTGCGAAGCAACTGACCACGGCGGCGGTCAGATCGGCAACGCAGCAGAGGGTGCTAAGAATCTCTGGATCCGGACAGGCCGCCATTGGAACCTGAACTTGGCAACGTTTAACGCTAGAACCTTATCTAGTGAGGGAAGTCTAGCTGTACTATTCGAGGAGCTAGAGGGTGTTAAATGGGATATAATAGGGCTCAGTGAGGTTAGGAGGACAGATGAGGCCTATACGGTGCTACAAAATGGGCACGTCCTTTGCTACAGGGGCTTGGCAGACAGAAGAGAACTGGGAGTGGGCTTCCTAATTCACAGAAACATAGCTGGCAACATAGAGGAATACTATAGCATTAATGAAAGGGTGGTAGGTATCGTAATTAAACTGAATAAAAAATACAAAATGAAGGTAGTACAGGCTTACGCGCCTACATCCAGCCATGATGTTGCTTCAGTTGAAAGCTTCTATGAAGACGTGGAATCAGCAATGAGTAAGGTAAAAACACAGTATACTATAGTGATGGGCGACTTTAATGCAAAGGTAGGGAAGAAGCAGGCTGGAGACCAGGCAGTAGGAGATTATGGCATCGGCACTAGAAATGCCAGAGGAGAGCTACTAGTAGAATTCGCAGAACGCAATAATTTACGGATTTTGAATACCTTCTACCGAAAACGAGAAAACCGCAAGTGGACATGGAGGAGCCCTAATGGCGAAAATAAGAACGAAATAGACTTTATAATGAGTGCACACCCTGGAATCGTGCAGGATGTGGAAGTGGTTGGCAAGGTACGCTGCAGTGACCATAGAATGGTACGGTCTCGAATTCGCCTAGACTTGAAGAAGGAACGACAGAAACTGATACGCAAAAAGCCAATCAATCAGCTAGCACTGAGAGGGAAAGTACAGGAATTCAGGGTGTCGCTGCAGAACAGGTACTCGGCTCTTAGTGAGGAAATCAACCTTAGCGTAGATACAATGAATGATAATCTGACGAGTATCATTACGGAGTGTGCAGTGGAAGTTGGAGGCAGGGTAGTTAGACAGGACACTGGCAAGCTTTCCCAGGAAACGAAGAACCTAATTAAGAAGCGTCAAATCATGAAAGTGTCAAGTACAACAGACAAAATAGAACTGGCAGAGCTTTCGAAGTTGATTAATAGACGTAAGGTATGCGATGTAAGAAGGTATAACATGGAGAGAATTGAACACGCTCTGAAAAACGGCGGAAGTGTCAAAGCATTGAAGAAGAAACTTGGGATAGGCAAAAGTCGGATGTATGCACTAAGGGACAAAGAAGGCAAAATAACTACCAATATGGATAGGATAGTTAAAATAGCGGAGGAGTTTTACAGAGATCTGTACAGTAGCCGAGACAAGCACGACCTTAATACTATACGAACTAGCAGTAACCCAGATTACACCCCACCAGTAATGAGAAGTCAGAAAAGCTTTGGAGAGCATGCAAAGGGGCAAAGCTGCTGGTGAGGATCAGGTAACATCAGATCTGCTGAAAGATGGAGGACAGATTGTGTTAGAAAAGCTAGCCACCCTGTTTACGAGGTGTCTCCTGACGGGAAGAGTACCACAGTCTTGGAAGAACGCTAACATCATCTTAATACATAAGAAAGGAGATGACAAGGACTTGAAGAATTACAGGCCGATCAGCTTGCTCTCTGTAGTATACAAGCTATTTACAAAGGTAATTGCTAACAGAGTAAAGAAAACATTAGAATTCAATCAACCAAAGGAACAAGCAGGATTTCGAACAGGCTACTCAACAATTGACCACATCCATACTATCAATCAGGTAATAGAGAAATGCTCAGAGTATAACCAACCACTATACATAGCCTTCATAGATTACGAGAAGGCGTTTGATTCAGTAGAAATATCAGCCGTCATGCAAACACTGCGGAATCAGGGCGTAGATGAAGTATATATAAACATTCTGGAAGAAATCTACAGGGGATCAACTGGTACCATAGTGCTTCATAAAGAAAGCAACAGAATACCAATCAAGAAGGGTGTAAGGCAGGGGGACACAATTTCCCCAATGCTATTTACCGCGTGCTTACAGGAGGTTTTCAGGAGCCTAGAATGGGAACAGTTAGGGATAAGAGTCAATGGAGAATACCTTAGTAACCTGCGCTTCGCCGATGACATTGCATTGCTGAGTAACTCGGGGGACGAATTGCAACTCATGATTACGGAGTTAGACAAGGAGAGCAGAAAGGTGGGTCTTAAAATTAATCTGCAGAAAACGAAAGTAATGTACAACAACCTCGGCAAGAAGCAGCGCTTCGAGATAGGTAATAGTGCACTTGAAGTTGTAAAAGATGGTCACAGCCTGGTGGAACCTAAATCTGCCACCACCCAGGGGAGGGTGGGAGGCTGTCAGCGCTCGTATTGTGTCCTTTCTTATGCCCACGTCATTTTTTTTGCACTGTGCAAACATGTTGATTCCGTATCAACAACTATCCCAAGCAACCGTTTCATCAGCCTCGTGGTCGCCTCCCCCCTCTCCCCCGCCCTGAAGCGGAACCTTCCACATGACATGATTATGAACAAGACGATATTTATTTATTTATTTATAAAACCCTCAGGGCCAAATGGCATTACAGAGGGGAGTGGATTACATTGAATAACACATGGTACATGGTGGGGAGGGAAAAATACAGCGTTAGTACGAATATAAGCAAAAGTCAGCGTACAAACAAAAATACATTAAATAGGTCCTGCGTATACAATGTTAGCTACGGTATCACGAAAAAGATGGTTGTCATTAATAGCAACTATTTCAGGAGGAAGGTGGTTCCACTCGCGAGAAGAACGAGGCAGGAACGACTGCGCAGCTGTGTTAGTACGATAAGTGATAATTCCAACCTTGTGACGGTGATCGACGCGGTTGGAAAAATACTGGGGTTGCAAAATAAGTTCGTCGCGCAAGATGGGGTGGTGATACAATTTATGAAAAGTTGATAGGCGGGAAACTTTTCTTCTAAGTGACAGGGTAGGCAGGGACAGATTATTTTCATTGCAGATATACTGGCAGTGCGATTGTAGTTCGATAATATGAAGCGTGTGGAATTATTCTGAACTAGCTCAAGCGATGTAATTAAATTAATGTGGCTGGGATCCCAAATCGAAGAAGCATATTCTAGTTTAGGTCGTATTAATGTTTTGTACAGGGCTAATTTCAATGAAGATGGAGCTTTGGAAAAGTTACGGCGTAGGTACCCAAGCGTACGGTTAGCTTTGTTGATTATTTGTTCGACGTGCATTGCCCAAGAGAGATTGGATGTTATGTGGACGCCTAAGTACTTGTACGAGTTAGTAGATTCAAGAGGTATGTCGTTTAAGTAGTAAGTAAATTGACTGCAAACACTGCGGGACACGCGCATGACTTTACATTTGTTTATGTTCAATTCCATTAACCATGTACGGCACCAGTTATCAACAGTGTTAAGGTCTGATTGAAGAGTACAGGAATCAGTTATGTTATTTACCTCACGAAAAATAACGCAATCATCAGCAAATAAATGAATTCTGGATTTAATGTGGCAGGGGAGGTCATTAATATAAATTAGAAATAAGAGAGGCCCAATTACCGATCCCTGAGGAACGCCGGAGTGTACTTCAGTAAAACAAGAATTATACCCGTTAGCGTAAACAAATTGTGAGCGATTTGTGAGAAAACATTCAATCCATTTAAACACGTTATGATCAAGTTTCAGTTGGCTTAGTTTGTGAAGTAAAAGTTTATGACATACCTTATCAAATGCTTTGGAAAAATCCAAAAAGATGCAATCAGCTTGTGATGAGTTGTCCAAAATGCGGTGTAATCTGTTAGTAAATGATACCAGTTGTGTGTCACAGGAGTATGATTTACGAAAGCCGTGCTGAGATGACGTGAAGAAGGAATTACTTTCAAGAAAATTTACAAGGTTTGTGAATGTGATGTGCTCTAATAGTTTACAGCACGTACTGGTAAGGGAAATGGGACGATAATTAGCAGGGGAACTTTTACTACCAGATTTATGAATAGGAACTACTTTCCCGATTTTCCATTCAGATGGGAGAGTAGAAGTGTCGAGTGATTGCTGGAATATCTTGGCTAATATGATGGAACTAATTTCTACAGTATTTCTTAAAAATTTACTATTAATCGAATCATAACCAGGGGAAGAATGGTTGCTTAATTTGTTGATAAGGGAAGCGATACCAGAAATGTCTACTAAAATTGGTGGCATGGGGAGGTGATTGTAGCAAAAGGTGGAAGGAAGTGGAACATCAGATGTTTTTGTAAACTGGGCAGCAAATGTGTTGTTGAGGGCTGTTGCACACTGATTGATGGGAACTGTGTCACCAGATGAGTCTTGCAATAAGATGTAATTATCTTTTGGGGGATTGATAACGCGCCAAAACTTTTTTACATTTGTTTTTAACATTGACGGCAATGCATTAGAGACGAAGTTATCTTTAGCTTGTTTGAGTGCCCTGACGTAAATACTAGATGCGGTATTATAAGCGGCCCATCGTTCGTTAGTTGGCGAGCGCTTAGCTGAACGATAAAGGCGTTTTTTCTTGTTAGACAGGCGTTTGATAGTGGTATTGTACCATGGCGATTGTGAGTGACTATAGCAATAGTGTAGGTTGGTATGTGCTTTACGGTGAGGCGATGAACTTCGGCAGCAAACATATCCCAGTTAGACTGAACGGAACGGTTGTTAAAATCGGTCAGAAAGACGTCGGTAAATTCAGATAATTCACGATTGATAGCATCGAAGTTAGCTTTTTTGTAATCGCAAATAGTTTTTTCATTCTGGTGCTTTTAGGAGGGGTAGCGTGTAAGTCAAAGGTGAGCAATGAGTGGTCACTAATACCTGGTAAACAGGTAATAGGTGAAACATAGTCTGGATGGGTGGTTAAAATCAAATCAAGAGTGTTTGTCGTAGTAAATGAGACTCGGGTGGGTTCGGTAACTAACTGTGACAAAGAGAAGACAGAACAAAATCTAGGAAATCTTTAGAAAGCGCTGAAGAGGGTGATAAAACCGGAGGGGAGGTATGCCATTTGATATTTGGGAAGTTAAAATCACCAAGAAGGAACAATGGATACGATGGAAATCGACTGATAATAATATTGACAGAATCATGCAATTCGTTAACGAACGTAGAGGACGAAGATGGTGAGCGGTAGCACACACCTAAGATTACTTTGAGATGACCGAGCGTTAATAACGAGAAAAATATTTCTAGGTTACTGTTCACATGAATGGGAGATGAAGGAATGTCTCGCGAAACAGCTAGCAACACTCCGCCACCTCGGCGCTCCGTTCTGTCACACCGATAGACTGTAAAATGTGACGCATTTACGAAAATTTCCGAATCATGCACGTGTTCAGGAAGCCAAGTTTCAGTTAATGCGATTATGTGGGCAGAACATGAGTCTATTGCATTTGATAATGAGCTGTGTTTGTTTAGAATGCTTCTTATGTTAGTAAAAAGTACAGAAACACGAGGCGTAGTCTGTCGGCCACTGCCCCTTGCGTTTACCTACGGTGACGTTCGTAGCAAAGTGTCGTTGGTAGGACCAGAGCTTCGGCTACTTGATGGAAGTTGTTCGATGCTATCGCTAGCTGCATTATAAATGTAGATTTTGCGGTTGAGATGCAATTTAGTGTAGCGCAGTTGAAAATCGGGGGATCCGGGGTAGTTTTTGCCAAATTCAATTAACTTTTTACGAGCAATTCGAGTGCAGGGTGAATAATCTTCGGATACAGATATGTCACTTTCTTTGAAATGTTTTCGCTTCGAGAGAATAAGCTCTTTTGTTTTGAAACTGGCAAGTTTTGCTATGACAGGGCGACACTTGTTTGGGGAGTACGTACCGAGACGGTGGGCCCGTTCGATGGCGTTACTGGGGAGGGACATATCTGCATCGGCTAGCAAGGTATTTAACTTCAACTCAGTTTCTTTCCAGGGTTCTTTGGCGTCAGGGATACCGTGAAATATTAAGTTGTTACGGCGAGACCGGTCTTCTAGTTCGTTTAGACGCAACTGCAAAAGGTCATTTTCAGTGGTTAGTTCTTCTACAGATTTCTCGGCGGTAGATAGTCGATCACTAAAGGCATCGAGATCCTTTAACTTGCTTTCAATTTGATCTAATCGGCTTTGTATATTTATCATTGTTGTTTCGATTCCTTTTTGGCCGGTCCTAATCGTTTTTACTTCTGTTACTAATTCTGCTTGACTCTTCGAACTTTGAGATGAGCGTAAATGAATGTCTTTCAGCAGTTGAAACACAATTTTCATTTGTTCAGCGGGGTTATCAGGCAATGACTCAACTTCTAACAATGATTCAGAGCGAGTAGTAGGCCCGGGATTCTCTTCTACGTCACCTGAACACAGCAGTAATGAGGCCATAGAAAAACACTCAGCAAAGGTCTCGCACAACACCCGTGGGCACGGGAACAGCAATAGGAATGGATCATCATTTTTTCTAGCATGCAATGAATACTTGTTACACACCTGCATGGTGAAAACAACACGGGTGAATGCGACGCCGTTGGCGCTGCTCCCGTGCCCACTGAAGCCTGCCGGGGGGCGCAGCTCGTATATGTGTGCCGGGGAAGATGATGTCGCTGAAGATAGGGCTGGGAACCGAAGGTCGAGTTCCATCCACGTGTCGGGGTCGATGAAAGTTGCGTTGTCAGGTCTTCCTAGGAGCTGCACGCAGGCGTAGTGGCTGTTTCCAACCACGTTTTGCGGGAGTGCGTACGAGCAATCGGAGCACCACGATACCACGGGCAGCCATGACACGAGCAATGCAAGCAAAGCCTGCATGGTGAAAACAACACGGGAGCCACTCTTAATTAACGTATTCAATGACTGCCTGTTGGAGACCACTGAATGGTATGACCGGCCGGAGGCTTCATTGTGCACGGGAAAGGGTCATTTTTGATTACAGCGAAATGCAGTTCCATATGGTGTTTACATACAGCGACACTCGGCAGCACTCGTCGACACCTACGTCACCTTTCGCCCGAGAAATCGAATCATGATCGACATGTTTACTCGCCTCGTTACTTATCGAGAGTGATGTAAGCCCGACTTACTTCGCGAGCGCCGTTTTTTGACTTGGGAGTAGGCTGGGTCCTAATCCAAGCAGAAATTTGGTGAACCAGATGACATAGTGCTGCGTAGGGCCTCAAAATAGCCACTATGTCACCAGGAGGTCGAAATGTAGTTGTGGTGAAGTTGTGCGTGGGTCTGCAACGAACATGTAGCCTTGAGAATTTTTTTTTTCGAAATGACGCCGTAATAGCTTATATCAGAGTCCTTCAATGCTAAGCAGAGTCCTTCAATTCATGCAGAGTCCTTCAATTAGCAGAATCCTTCAAGCAGAGTCCTTCAATTAAAGGACTCTGCTTATAGTTAGACGCGTTTGATGATCGGAACGCGGCGATCGCTCCTTTCGCTCTTTCGTTCGCTACCCTCCGCTTGTCTTCTCTCTCAAAGCAGCTTCATCCTCCGCTGCATTCTAGTACACTGTACCCTCCGCGCTGAGCTCCCCTCCAAATCTCGCGTAGCATACGTAATCGCTGACGTGCTGTTGGAAACACCGTTGACTTTCGGTCGCCGCGATTCCATTAACTCCGGGCTTGTTGGCTAACCGCTGTTGCTGTGCCAGTTCGCGCTCCTACGAATAGACCGGGTGCCGCACGTACGCCTTCGAAAGATCGGCAGCATAATGGATTCACGCTGTGACACGCCTGCCAGAGAGCCTCCGTGCGGGCTGAGGAGCCGCCGCCACCGCAGCGCGACAAACAAAGAGGACGGGCAGCAGACGCAAAATTCTTCTTCGACCGATCTCAGCATGACTTGCGCTCTGCTTTACAGTTCAACTTCGTGACGTCGCACATGTCACTGTGGATGCCGGAAGGCCGCGCAGAGGAGAAAGGACTGCGTGTTTCTTGACTCTCAATCAATAAATCAATCAAAAAAGGAGAATTTTGTTACAATATAATATAAAAATGCGTACATAAATATTGGGACCCATAGCCTAAGCGGCTAGTGAAGGGTCCAATACAGGAAGATTTTAACAAAAAATAGAATACTAGCTGTTTTTTAGAAAAAAAACAATTATGAAAGCATCATACTTCAGCGATCTACTGATATACAAAAAAGAAAAAGAAGAAAAAAAACAACAACGGTCATTTATTACAACAAACACACATAAGAACAATTATAATAATGCCTAAAACATGAAGGAAATCTCTAGTTAGCAAGAAAATATTGTTAGCAACAAAAATCGGGCAAATTTGGACTAACTGCATTCTCTGAGCCAATGGACGAATGGTTCGTCCAACAGGGACTAAATGCGTGACAGTGCGTGTCGCGCGCAAACGCCGGCGAAGAAGGGACCAACGGGGACGGTAACTGCGCCGTGATCGCCTTCTGGCGATGCTGCACTGCATGGCTCGGCCCGGCAGGCTGTCACGAAAACGAGTTATATCGGCTGTACGCCGCACCGAAACTGAAGCACCAGTAAACGAATAGATGCTGTTGTGAGAGGAAAGTTCTACACGCGTCAGTGCACACAGCAAGCACCCTCGTGTTTCCACCCATGCCGGCACGGACTGGCCGAAAACAAGTGTAAAGCCTACGAGCACGTACAATGTGGATAACTCACTTCAATGCGCTGAATTAGAGCGAAGAACGTTCACAGTGCTAACATAAGGAAGCTGTGCGTCAGTGGTCGTGTACCTGCGCAGTCACTGGCCCCAACTTCAAAGCGATATATAGGAAAAGAAGGCTACATATGTCAAGGGCATCAAGTTGGTCGGCTGTGTTAGTGCATTGCTGGCACATGCGAAGAAAGCGTCGCATACAATCTCCTGCGTTAAATCACAGATGAAGGTGTGTCTTTCTCTCTACTCGACAATCGATTGTAGTCAAACATCAAGTGTGAAGGCGAGCGCGGATACGAATAGTCGTGCGGCTGGCGGTGCACAGCGAGCGACTTACGAGCAAGATGAAAGAACCGTGCTGCGAGCGGTCTTGCCGCTGTAAGTATACATATATATATACACCTCTCCTTAATACTCCAACCTACCCATATTTCATTTGTGTGTAAAATCAGTCACAGTTTCGCCAAAAAGGGCGAAGCAATGAATGCGATAGCAACATATTCGAATGTCCTACGAATTAGGGCTAACATTTTTAGGAAAGATGTTAACTGAAGTAAACATGAGCTTGCTAACTAACCAAATTTCCTGCGCCGTGGCCTCAGTAGATGACCACAACAAGACTTGTGCGTAGTGACAGCGTTGGTATACGAAGTGAGGCTGGCATTCAACTCATTTAGATCCGATATTATGTAACTCTACAAAATGCAGATGCAAGATAATATGGCTGCTCCAGGTGCACTTTTAGCACCGTTCTTTCGTCTTGAGAACGCAGCCGTAGAAGCTCCCGCCTGATGGGAGGGGGGGGGGGGAGCACAAGCCACGCGCTGATCGTTGCTGCGATAGCGCAGCAACCATCGGTGGCAGGTGATTTAGTTCTCTAAAGGACAAATGACATCGTCATCATTCTCATCAGTCTAACTGCGCCCACTGCAGGGCAAAGGCATCTCCCAAGATCCGCCAATCAACCTGGTTTAGTGCTTTTGCTGCCACGTTATACTTGCGAGCTTTTTAATCTCATCGGCCCACCTAACTTTTTGTCTCGGATCGTGCGTTTGCCTTCTCTGGGAATCCAGTAAGTTAACCTCTATGACAAGCGGTTATCCTGCCTATACGTGCTGTATGTATACGTGCCCGGCCCATGTCCATTTTTAAGCACGATAGCCTTTCTTGGGGAGCTTCGACGCAAAAATTTTGGTCTCTCTGTCAATGTCTGTCTGTCTGTCTGTCTGTCTGTCTGTCTGTCTGTCTGTCTGTCTGTCTGTCTGTCTGTACATTTGTCTATTTGTTCACTCTTAACGGTACCTTCAACGAAATCAAACGATACACCTAACGGCGGACCCCATCCGCAGCACCCACAAATATTGCTCAAGGCTCAGCGTTCATACTTGTGCGATTGTCAATTGAGAAGTGAATTTCGCGCGTATTTGAGGGAACTTAACAACATGTCAATATTCTGTATGCGTGCCTTTATACTAGAAAATGCATACACAAGTAATTCTAAGGACCGTAGCCTTCATCACGCTGCGCTGATAATGCAACGCTTGCACGAAAAATCAAATGTTTTCAACGTTTTGATAAGACGACACGGTGTCGGCACCTACCAGTCGCCTTGCGTTCTACACCTTATCGCCTCCAAGACGGGCGCGCAAGCCGCGCGCTTCGTTTTCCAAAGTAACTAACTGCCCGATAGCGCTCATGTCTCTCGTGTGACGAGACTTGATGCGCTCGTTCACCTCAGCTGCACGCTCGAGGCACTCTAACGCAGCGCCTCCAAAATACTATTCACCGATTTCTTGCGCAGAACATCATAATGTTCAGTCTCTCCAGACGCAAGACAATTGTCTTTCGATGACATTTGCAGTGTAATGTGCAAATACGGGGCCAATTTTTTCTTCTTGATTTCAAATATGATATTCATAACCACGGTTTGTTCCCTGACCAACTCTGTTCATTTCTTGCCTCGTAAGGTTACACCTATCATTTTCCTTTCTGTCGCTCGCTGCGTCGTCCTCAACTTAAGTTGAACTGACCCTCTTAGTAATCTTCCAAGTTTCTGCTCTGTCAGCAAACTGCCAGATAGCGCTCATGTCTCTCGTGTGACGTGACTCTGCGTGCTTGTTCGCCTCCGCTGCATGCTCGAGGCACTCTAACGCAGCGCCTCCGAAATACCATTCACTGATTTCTTGTGCAGAACATCAAACAAATGTTTTGTTCACTCTATCAACACGCAAGATTATCGTCTTTCGATGACATTTGCAGATTAACCTGCAGAGACGGGGCCAATTTTTCGCATAGTAAGTTTCGTAACAATGACATACAAGTACCCGATTTTCGCGCAAAACAGGAACACGCAACTCGTCAGCAGACAGGAAACACCAAAGTAAGAGTGCGACCACTCGAAATCAGCAAAAATCTGACATTGCGGACCCTTTGAATCCAACAATGTCAAAATTGAGTGAGGCAGTAACAAGAGACAATAAACGCGAGATAAAGAAGGTCATCCAGGGCACTTAGCCGGCCTAAAATCGGAAGTCCGAAACCACGCTGTTTATTTCTATAATGAAAATATGGACTTTCAAACAATTATGAGAAGGCCAGGCAAGCTACGAGAATGGCACACCCCAATAAAGTCCTTTCAGCCTATAGACGGTTTCGATGTATGTAAACAAATTGGCTGGCGCTGAAAGTGCCTACCCCAGCAGACTTCCGGTGCGGCACTTCCGGCAATGCTTTTTCAATGGTTTCAGTGGTGTTTTCGTGGTGTGTTTCCGTTTGGTGCTCTGTTATTTCTGGCGCATTCCTTAGGATGTGTTTGCAGCAACTTCTATAGCGGCTACATGAAGGGGCTCACTGCTCGCGTGGCCGATGGGCGCCGCGTAAAATATCCGTCGTGGCTTTCCGATTAGCGCGGCCCCCTGCTCCGTGTTGCCTCTGATGCGCTTTGAAGACGCGGACCGGGAATTGACAGCGCATACCTGTCTTTTCTCTGTCCGTGTCTTCAAAGCGCACCCACATCGTCGACATGCAGAAGAGTCGCTCGATTCATTGTGAAGTTGTTCAATTCAGCTTTTCTACTAGAACTGGAAACCTTCCTCATGGTGAAACCCGAACACATTTGTGTTTTCGTCTAAGCATACTACCTCAGGATAACACGCTTATTTCTTCGCCTGTGTCACCCCGGGCACTTTTTAAAGAGATCAGCGGTGATCAGAATCGTTAGCAATCCGACGTGTTCATGTGACTGAGAAATTATAAAAAGTGCTGATGTGATGACGTCAACTGTGGCTGCAGGGTCACGCGAAATATTATAGTTTACTCACGGGTAAGTTATTCGTGAATCAAACTTTCAAGTTGAACCTACCTCAATTTACAGTCCGTGTTCACACCCAAAAGATACATTAGCGAGAATGCGGCAATGTTCATTAGCGGCAGAAAGACAGGCGATGAGTCATTTGCTCGCAAGGATGACAGCCCACTCGCCGGCGTCGCTTTCAAAAAATGAAATCGAATGCAACGACAACGAAGCGTGCACACCATGACGTTCGCAGTGCGGTGATTCATGTTAAGCGCGGGTACTTTGCGTCCCGTGTTGTTTCGAACAGTGCACATAATTGATAACACTCAATCTATAAAACAAACACCTTTGCGATGGATTTTCAGTGTAAGCTTTTACGTTTTGCTGCCCTTTTCAGGCGTCAGTACATTTATGGGCCACGGGTGGAACACGACAGTGACTGCATGATGTGTTCCCCATGGAGGAAGGAAAAACTTCCTCCATGTGTGTTCCCAGTAACCGGGCGCCTTCGACTAGTCTAACGCTTGAGTATCACCTCTGTATACCACCAGTCTGCGCTGAGCTTTACATCGCCTTTGATGAAGTGCAGAACAAACCTACGCGCTTTTAGTAAGGATCCAGTTTTCTCGCGTGATCGCTACAATGCAGACGCTCTTTCTATCGTCATTGGTCGGAAAACAGAACGTTTTGACTAGCATGTAAAATTTATTTAGGCATGCAGAATGCATCCTGGCTTGACACAGCTCTGTTCGAGTTGCCAGCTCTTCATCAGAATAATTTTATCCGCATAAAACATCGGAACACATGCAGCCGCGGCCAACAACAAACGCTAAAACCGCACAAAAACAAGCGGAACCGAAAGTTTCCAGGGGTGGTTTCCGGTGAACGCACAATGTTGCTAGAGACTGGCAGTCTCTGGCAAAACCGTTTCTAGTGTTGGAAACCTGGCGCTTTCGCAGCTTGAAGCGCTGCCGCTTGTGGAATCGTCAATTGTGACGGCATTCTGCACACGATGCGCGTGTTTACTTGAAATGTTTGAAAAAAAATTTTTAGGGGTCCTAGCCCTAAAACTCATATATATATATATATATATATATATATATATATATATATATATATATATATATATATATATATATGTGTGTGTGTGTGTGTGTGTGTGTGTGTGTGTGTGTGACAAAAAGGCTCCCCAGAACTACGGAGAGCTTTTTTAATTTTTTAATATTTAGTAGTGAATTGTCTTCAGATTGGAACTTCAAACTACACTCTAAGACGAGAAGGATTATCGAGGTTCCTCCTTTAGAGGAGTAACTATAGTCTGCCACACCAACTGCACCATTTTGGGTTACTCCGCGAAGGAGCAACAAACTATTCAGCTAAAAAGACTATTGATTGGCTCAACCTGCCCATCGAAGTGCGTGCCGGCATTTGATTAGATGTACAATCGATGTACAAGCATCATATTCAGAAGTAAATTTCGGAAAATTTGCCGCAAAAGCAGGGGATTCGGACTCACGACCATTCAGTCAGCTATAGCACGAGAACAGAACGACGACAAAGAGAGAAGAACGACATCTTGTCTCTTTGTCGTCGTTCTGTTCTCGCGCTGTAACTATCGTCATGTCATACCAACTAGCCCAAGCTGCCGCAGTCAGTCAGCATCCGGGTGCACTAACCACTACACCACACCACGCTACGGCACTGTCTGCAAGCACACAGGCTTGTGTAGGCATGGTTGGGTCGTTTGTAGACGGTGCGAACATTCCTGCAGCTAGTCCCAAAAAAATACAACAAAAAAACGGGCGCTTTACTCCACAAGGAGGAAACAACCTATCCTTGCTTGGTCTTGTGCAATCTTTTGCGCACCTTGCGTCTTTTGGAGGAGAGAAGAGCCCTTATCGGGGTTACTGCGCAGTTCCTCCGGAAAACTTTTTAGTGAGTAGAGGGCACAGACTTACTGTGCTTCTTTTAAAGTGCCCTCTTTATTTCTCTCTTACTTTTCTTCATCCTTTGCCTGAATCCGGCACCCGGAAATGTTCACTCTTTCCAGCGTTTTCACTTCCAATGTCAACCGGTCGTGCGGACCGAGATAAGCATCCGCGCGTGAGAGAGGGTGCTTAGGAAGGCGGCGGTGGCAGTCGCCAAATCGTGACGTTGCCGTGCCAGGCTCCCGCCGGGCACGGCGTCCGCTTCCCGCTTCTGCCGATCATCCTTCTTACTTCCACTACGATCGCATGGGCCGCACGAAACGGGCATCGATCGTGTGTCAGTTTCAATCGTGCGAACTGGATGGCAATGGCAACACTGCGACGAGGCAGCTCCTAAATACCCAATATTAGCGCATTATAGCGCGTTGATATCACCGGTGACGCTTCCCTTGTCCTCCCCCCCCCCCTTCATTTTTTTGTGCGGTTGTTTGTCATTAAACAATTAGCATACTGCGATGAGATTTTTAGATTCTCGTGATCACTCTATGGGGAGACGCCGAAGTCGTGGATTGTGCGTGATGAGCGTCGCGATAAGAGCCTGTTCATTTGAGCTGCTTTGCACATAAGACACATTTCGCAGCATGGTTCTACGTCTTGAGTTTACAACACACAATGGATCAGTATAAACGCACAGCGAAGCAAAGGTGCACAAGACGGCGCTTTGTCTAGTGCATCGTTCGTTTGAAATGATATCACGTGGTTCAGATTACCGCCATTCGTGACTATGTATTTGTTGATAACATCTTTGGACCATATAGGGGAATGCAGGCAGGACTTCCAGTTAATGTTGCTAGAAATAACTAAAGTAGCGTCATTCGTGCCAAGATATTGTATGTCTCTGTCAGTAATTTCCTTCTGGACGCTCTAGGGGCGCTGCTGCAGCTGCTAAGGGGTGAGCGAGAGACTTAAGGGGTGCGGTGGGTGCTACTTTAGTTTGTTTCAGGGGCTTTACGTCCGGTGTAATACTGGTCACATCCTTACGCAAGAAATCGGCTTTGCTGGAGAAGGCAGAACTTCATTATTTACGGTTAGTTGGTGCCATAGGTGTGCGCACGTGGTGAGGGCAGAGGGTGCCGCCCCCTAGTCACCTAAAATTGGAAGGGTGCTAAGTCTGTCTGACTTAGTTCTATGTATGTATCCTTATGATGAGTTACAAGTTATACGAAATAGTGTAGAATACCTTACCAACCTGCGCTCCGCCGATGGCAGTGGATTGCTGAGTAACTCAGGGGATGAATTGCAATCCATGATTACTAGATTAGACAAGCAGAGCGGGCAGCTAGGTCCTGAATTTAATCTACAGAAAACGAAAGTAATGTACAACAACCTCGGAAGAGAACAGCACTTAGAGGTAGGTATAGCAGTGCACCTGAAGCTACAAAGGAGTACGTCTACTTAAGACTGGTAGCAACCGCGGAGCCCAACCGCGAGATTGAAGCAACTAGAAGAATAAGAATGACGTGGAGCACGTTTGGCGAAAATTCCCAAATCATGAATTTTAGATTGCCACAGTTCCTCAAGAGGAAGGTATACATATATAACAGCTGCATCTTGCCGGTTCTTGCGCACGGAGCAGAAACTGGGAGGATTTGAAAGAGGGTGGAAATTGAATTGAGGACGTGGCAGGGAGCAATGGAAAGGGAAATGAAAAGAAGAGCAGAGTGTATTAATGAAGAAACTGGTGTTAAGGGCATCATAGTCGAACTCAAGAAGAAAAAATGGTCACGGGATGGGCATGTAGCGCGAAGGCAAGATAACCGCTGGTATTTAAGGATAACAGACTGGATTCCATGAGAAGGCAAAGGGGAGGGGGGGGGATGGGGAGACAAAAAGTTAGGTGGTGTTATGCCAGCGAGTCCTCGACAAACGTCCGTGCCTCTGGAAAAGGCAATCTGGGTCAAGGCCAGCCCGCAGTCCGCCTGGCGCGATCACCTCGACGGCGTGAACACGCGCGGCGCCCCTCTGGCCCATGTGCAGTGAGTCAGCTGCGCACGTGACAGCGAGCCGGCGTCCGCGTGTCTGGTGGTCTGACGCATCGAAGTGCTCGAAACCGACGAGCACTTCGATGCTCGTCGGAAACCATCGAGCACTTCGATGACGTCGAAGTGCTTTGAAACCAAAGTTAATGCGGAGGGGGTAAACACGGGAGAGTGAAAAGTTGCTTGCGCGTCTTGCTAGTTGACTTATAGTGGGTACGGCAAGTAAATTGTTAACAGGGGCAAACAGCAAGAGGCTAGTGTGAACGATGGAGAACCTTAAAGTGAAGGAACTCATCGAAATTTGTGAGGAACTCGGCATTACTTTGGGCCGTGCGAAACGAAAGCAAGCGATCCTTGAGATCATGAAGGATGAGGGAGTGTCGGCTAAGGAAGTCGATGAGGCCTGGGTGGATATTAAAGCACGCCGCGAAGAGGCTGAAAGGCGAGAAGTAGAAGCTCGCGAACGTGAAGAAGCTGAAAGGCGCGAAGCTCGCGAACGTGAAGAAGTTGAAAGGCGCGAACGTCGCGAGCGCGAGGAGGCCGAGAGACAAGAGCGCCTAGAGTTGAAACGACTAGAATTGGCAATCCTACAGTGTTCGCAGGCGCCTAGCGTAGCTTCTCCGACGATTCAGGTCAGCGGTTTTAGAATTCGGGACCAACTGCCGCCGTTCGTAGTAGGCGAGGACATGGCGAAGTATCTCGTCAAGTTTGAACACGTCTGTGAGCGAAACGCTTTGGAGCGGCCTCTTTGGGCGCGGAACCTGCTAGCTCTTCTTCCCGGCGAAGTGTCCGACGCGATAACTTGCTTGTCGAGGGAAGCGTTTGAGAGCTATGACGAGGTTAAGGAAGTGCTCTTGAGACGTTATAAGTTGTCACCCGAGGCTTTCAGGCAAAGGTTCCGGTATGCTAGAAAGGGGAATGAGTCACACGTTGACTTCGCGTTTCGTCTTAAAGCCGATTTGATTGAATGGCTCAAGGGCGAAGGTGTTTATGACGACCGCGATAAAGTGGTGGAATGCGTTGCACTGGAGCAATTCTACCGCTGCATCGAGGAGGATGTCAAACTTTGGCTGCAGGACAAACTTGGTGAAGTACAGCTAAACAAGGCAGCAGAGTTAGCTGAGGAGTATTATACTCGCCGAAAGTTGCATAGCAGGGCAGCGCGCGTTGAAAAGGATGAAAAGAAAGAGGGCTTTTCAAGGAAACCTGATCAACGGAAACCCGTTCCGCACCGTAATTTCAAAAAGGACCCGTCTCTTACGAAGGACAGTGTAGGGGAAGGGCAAACAGAAGCGGAGAAATCGAGTGAGGTTTCTACCACACAGGCATTTGAATCGGAAAACAAACGGAAGCCGCTAATCTGCTACAACTGTAAAAAGGAAGGGCACATCGCTAGAAACTGTCAGGAAAAGTTTGCCTTCGCAACGATCCGAGAATCAGAAAAAAACATTCGGTTGTTGGAGCCGTATCTCCAAGAAATTAGGGTGAATAAGAAAACGTGCCGAGCACTTAGAGACTCAGCGGCAACCATGGACGTTGTCCATCCTTCATTGGTGTCTCCGGATGACTTCACAGGAGAATGCGCGTGGATCAGGCAAGTCGCCGAGGAGCAGAGTGTTCGCTTACCAATCGCCACCGTTGTCATTGAAGGCCCGTTCGGTAAGCTTCGCACCGAAGCGGCTGTGTCTGCCGCGCTAAACGATCGTTTTCCCTATCTTTTCTCCAACAACTCGGAGCAGCTTCTCAAAGAGCAGGGCCAATCGTTCTTCCCCAACTTAGCGTGCATGGCTCTCACGCGATCGCAAGCGCGGAAGCTTGATCTTGTTCTATGTGGAAAAACAAGTTCAAAAGCAGCCGATCTGTGTGACCTTGGTGGCGAGTCGACGGAACCCCAGAAAGGAAATTTTCCGCATGAGTCATGTGAGCAGTCACGCGAGCGGCCCGTCGCCGAACCTAGCTGCGCGGTTTCCGGAGAAAGGGGAGACGACATGGCGCCATTGAATCAGAGCGAGAGGGCTGCAACGCTCTCGCCTGTAGCGGAAAGTTGGAGCGAGCTGCCGAGAGTTGATCGAGAGACGCTCATTCGAGAGCAGAGTGAGGATCTCTCGATTGAAGCGCTAGTGGAAAGCCAAATTGAAGCGCTAGTGGAAAGCCAAATTGAAGCGCTAGTGGAAAGCCAAATTGAAGCGCTAGTGGAAAGCCAAATTGAAGCGCTAGTGGAAAGCCAAATTGAAGCGCTAGTGGAAAGCCAGAAAAACGCGGCAAAAGTGCTGTCGAAGGAGCACTACGGGGAATCGGTGAAGAAGCGTGCTTTTGAAGTAGGGAGTCAGGTAAGGCTGCTGCAGCCGTTCAAAAAGAACAAGCTTGAGGTTGATTGGGAAGGGCCCGCCACAGTATTATCGAAGCCTTGCGATTCAAATTATGAAGTGAAATTAGGAAGGCGGCCAGACAAAATTTACAACTTGATGAAACCATACGTTCAACATCAAGCGGTCGTAAATCTGTTGTTGAATGCTTCAGAGGAAGAGGAAGCAGAAAGTTTGAGTTCTAGTGAGGTAATCGAAGGGGGATCGAAAGTAATCTGGGAGCAGTTGAACCTAGAGCCTAGCTTAAGTGAAGGAGGACCTGAGAAGGAGGACCTGAGAAAGATTGTTTCCGAGTTTGGGTATGTGTTGTCGGACCGTCCCGGAGACACGACGGTGATCGAACCCGATATCGAGCTAAGCGGTGAGGAGTCAATCAGTAGCAAGCCGTATCGTTGTTCCCCTGTGCAACGTCGCAAGTGTGAGCCGCTCTTGGTGCCGCATAGGTATCGTCGCCTAAAAGTGGCCGGTTACTGAGGTGGAGCATGTTGCTCCACAGTGCAACTTTGACGTTCGCTAAAGAAAAAAAAAAGGGAAAGGTAAACGTTAATGCAGGTGCATTGAGCAGTGCGTTTAGTTAGTACCTTCTCAACCTTTCGGTTTCTGGCTGGCGATTCGGGGCAAAATTTTGACCTCATCACGACCTGGGCTGAGCGCTCTCGTTCAGAGTGATCTCAAGGGGCCAACTTTGTGGTATTCTAATTCGTTACGTTGTTGTACGTGGAAAAAAAAAATATTGAGTTGTCATTTTAAGAGTCTTGTGTCCCACATGTGCCTCTTGATGTAGAGGGAACAAAATTCCGATAGACACGTAGATAGGTATATGTTGTACTATACTTTGTCTGGTGTTCTGTCGGGTGACCGAAGGCACTTGCGTGTGTCGTGTGTTGTCTGTTGTCGATCCGTTCTTGGCAAGTTGCAGAACCATCGACAAGTGCTGAAACCGAAGATGGTCAGAAGAGACGAGTGAAGCTGGTCAGCAAGTTGTGGCGACAAGCCAGTGGAGCTGGCATCCGTCGTCAAAAATGGGATGTGTTCCCGGAACAGTTTGGAGCTGTATTCTCCACATGGCCCTGGAGGCGAACCTGGAGGGACCTGGCGAACGAGCGCACCTGACATCCGAGCCCCGTGGAAGCAGCTCGTCTTTCCGGTGCATTGTCTGGCGGCGGGGGTGCTGTTATGCCAGCGAGTCCTCGTCAAACGTCCGTGCCTCTGGAAAAGGCAATCTGGGTCAAGGCCAGCCCGCAGTCCGCCTGGCGCGATCACCTCGACGGCGTGAACACGCGCGGCGCCCCTCTGGCCCATGTGCAGTGAGTCAGCTGCGCACGTGACAGCGAGCCGGCGTCCGCGTGTCTGGTGGTCTGACGCATGGCGCGGCGGCCCCCATTGGAGGAATCTGCCCTGACGACCAGCGGCGCTTCTGATTGGACATTTTGGTTGGACCCGGTGCAAATAAAAGAAGCCCTGCGGCGTGTCGCGATCAGCGGTCTTAGGCGAAAGGCTGACCTATGTGTTAGAGAGGAGAGCTCGGCTCTTCGAGTCTCTGTCGGCCCCAGTGCCGAAATTGTAACGCCTCTGTATATATGCTGTACATAAACCTTGTTTAACTCACCGTCGTCTCGTCCGCTCGTCTTATCAGCTCGGCGCAGAAGCAGTCGCGAGCTGAGAAACATACGCTACCAAACGGCGGGTTACGTTCCCGGCGGAGTTGAAAGCAGTGGCGCCTTCGGGGCCGTGTTGGCGTCCCCGTCTTTCGCAACAGTGGTGGCTTCGGCGGGATCGGTCCGTCGCTACGCAACAGTGGTGGCAGCGGTGGGATTCGGAGGTGGCTTCGCAACAGTGGGCAGATGAGATTAGCAATTTTGCAGGTATTAGTGTGCCCCGCCGCGGTGGTCTAGTGGCTAAGGTACTCGGCTGCTGACCCGCAGGTCGAAGGATCGAATCCTGGATGCGGCGGTTGCATTTCCGATGGAGGCGGAAATGTTGTACGCCCGTGTGCTCAGATTTGGGTGCACGTTGAAGAACCCCAGGTGGTCGAAATTTCCGGAGCCCTCCACTACGGCGTCTCTCATAATCATATGGTGGTTTTGGCACGTTAAACCCTACATATCAATCAATCAGGTATCAGTGCAGTGGCAGCAGCATGCACAGGACCGAGTTGAGTGGCAGAACACGGGAGAGGCCCTCCTGCAGTGGGCGTACTCAGGATGATGGTGATGATTATCTATGCTTGTCACAATTACAGCACGTGGTTTAAAACATCCTTGGATCAGGCTTGTATACAGGATCGCTGTCTTCACCTGTTACACCACCCTGCATGAGAACGTCGGCTGCTTTGAAGCACCGTGGTATGCGCCAAAACCTTCCATCGTTCAAGCTTTGATCTATTTTTTCCTGATTAGGCGTATACGTTCATTCGTTATCTGAGCCTCCCAGCAAGAGCTGGCGGCCGTGGCGCGCGGAGATGTTAATGCGCCGGCGCTTCTAATGGGACACTCGCAAGCGGGAAGTTATTATATATGCGCGCGCTATTCCTGAGGTGCTCTCCCCCTCTCTCTGAGAGAGATGAAGGGGAGGGATCAAGGAGACCTGTTGCCGACGGGTCGGCCTTTGAGACATTGGCCTATAATGTCGCCGTTCTGTGCGTTTAGCCGTCCTCCCTCGCCACCAAGCCTTTTCTCATTTCCTTCGTTGTCCCCTCTGATCCTTCCTCTTAAATTTAAAATGCATTGCTTGTCCTGCTCGGGGCAGCACATTTTGTATAAGGTCCCGTGAATTCCAATTGGGGCTCTAGCATTTCGTCTGCTGAATTCGAAGTGGCAGGCAGTGCGTTTGGTGTTTCACTTTGTGCGTACGAATCTAGCTAATATAGCATCTGGGATTCACCGTCCCAGAACCACGATATATGGTTAAGAGAAAGGCCTAGCGTCGGGCTCCGGGAATTCGGACCATGTGATGTTCTTTGACGGGCATTGCGCAGTACACGGGCCATTTCGCCTCCATCAAAATGCGAACAACGGGATCGAACCGGCGACCTTTAGAGGAGCATTCTAGGTATCGATTCGTAAATCTCTAAGAATACAGTAGATGGGTAGTTTTATTTCATACTGACTAACAATGCAGCTTCATCGAAAACACCTCTGTTTATGCATAAATAAACGATCGGAAACTGCATAAATCATTATTTGTTAAGTTACGTCATGACTATCTTTGTAACAGCCTAAGTAGCGGCTATTTTGTTGTGCGTAGTTTGTTGTTCTCGTCCTCTACATACGCGTGTGTTCTTTTCGTGCGTCCTCCTCTGTACAGCTTGAGCAGCTATGTGTATGATGCCGGTTATGGGAACGGGTTGGAAATACATCATTGCTCTAATATACATGACAATGTTGGCATACGTGTACACAAGAATTCGTGCATGAAAGGCATTGGTCTCATTAAGAAGTTTGATTTCCTACCGGGAAATGTGATTTCTTACCGGGCCTGATATAAGCATCGTTACAGACGTATCAAGCAGTAGCGTAACCAAAATTGCGTGTGTTGTTCGTATATGCGTTTGTATGTGGGCCTTCGTATTCCGGTTTTGCTTTTTTCCGAGGCCCCGGAAAAGACCATTATCTCATGAGCAAAGTGAGGTATTGAGCTAGTTATTATCATAAAAGAACTGCGCTGCAATTTCAAGTTACTACAGTTTTTGCAGTGTTTTCTATGACTGTAATACTTTAGGTGACATGTTCTTCGAATAACTTATTGTTCAGGAAGTTGTTTGAATAAGTTGCTCAATAATAAGGTGTACTTGTTGATCCTATACATGTTACAAATGCATACCTTGTCTTTCTGCAGTTGTCTTAAGCGGTAGTCTAGACCATGATTTGGGTGTCACTAAAATTGTTTGGATGTATGTTTTTATAATGGCAATGTGTAATGTATGATTTGTATTTCATTTTGTAATTTAGGTTTTTTGTGAACTTAAGCGCTAGAAATTGGTGGGAAAATGTTCGTTTTAATTTGCCCTCCCTGCTATAATCTCTGATGGGATTGACCGTGATGTTAGATAAATAAATAAATAAATAAATAAATAAATTTCAAATTAAGGCGGAGACACGAAATGAAGTAGACATCACAAGCGCAAACCATCAACTGAATTTATTGAAAAAACAAAATTTGAAGCTAAGTTGACTTCCAGAACTTCCGTATCGTGTCTCCTCCCTAACTTCGTATTTCGCAGTAACTGTAGCACAGTTTTTTTTAAGGACTACCCCACGTATTTCCTTGGAAGCGTGGCCTGGGAACTTTGGAACAGGACAGTACTAAGTGTGATCGACCTGACTTAGCGGTTTCCTGGACGTAGTAGACTGCCCACCCAGGCCGAGGACTTTTTATTAATGGATGCTTATTTCTCTCTTCTTCCATAATCTACTAGTGTTTCTGCGAGGGTACCGGAACTTCTCTCTTTTTTTGTTGTTGTTACATTCAATTAAGTAAATACCCCGCGTTCGCGCGTGCCCACGTATAGATTCTGACAGCGCGCCCTCGCGTCCATTTCGCGCGCGAACCGTGACCCGCCGCAAGAACCCGCAAGGATTAAATGATCCCACGCCGCGGGAGTTGACCTCCGGACCCCGGTGGTCCGTCTTGTAATCGCCGGTGAGGTTCGGCGGCACGCCGGACGCAATATATGCAGCGCGTAATGCACGAAGGTCACCCCACCACGTCTGGTCTCTCTCTTCCTGGTTGGCGCCTGCACCAGTGCGCTGCGTGTGTTCATGTTCCGTGCTTATATTCACGTCCACACTCGGGAAAACGGTCGAAAAGAGCACGACCTCTCCGTGCTTCTGTATATATTCTTTTGCTGCTATAAATCAAACGATGTGCGCGGATTTGCATTAGAATGTGCCGACTGCGCGTCTTCTTACCCATTTTTTTTTTTGTGTGTCTGCTCAGCGGTCTCGCAGACCCGAACGTGCTTCTAGTTTTTGCGTGCCGTCATCCTTCTCCGTCTCTTCCCTCCCTCCTCTCTCCTTCGTATCCTTTGTCTCAGCTCTCTCTACGAGTGTGCATTGCAGTGTTACACTGACAACGTTGAGTTGCCAGTAACTTCTACGTAGCAGCGGCTCTAAACACAGTGTCACGTCTACCCGTTCACCATTACTCCTTTTTCGATTACAGTTTTTCGTCGCGCCTGTTCGGGAACGCCATTATACATTGCCGGTTAGCGTATATAATGCGGGGTTACGTTGCTTTATCGGCGTGGTTTCGTTCTGTACTTATCGCTCACTACCAGCTTGTATTTCCTCGCGATGCGAAAATTACATTCATGCGTGGGTGAGATTTAAGAGCATTTTTGCGGGTCCGCGTCAATAAGCTCGAACACTGCTATTCTGAAACCCATAGGTAAACATAGCAGAAAGTTTATTCACGCATAACCGGTAGCAATCCAGCGTGTGTCGATCACTGAAAGGCCACTGCAGAAGGAAATTTAAGCTGGATTAATTGGGGTTGACCTGAGGCCTACATCTTGTGCTGGCATAGCACAGCTACAGAGATGAACCCGTTGTGTACGGTTCTCTCTCTGCTCTCTGCCTGTGCCTCAGCGATTCAGCCATGCTGCCGACATTGTGGCTGCCCGAGAACTACCCTAAACCACATTCTTTGGAAATGCGGGAGGAACCCACCTCTGTAAGCAATAATGCCATCTTCATCCCTCGAGGCGTGGCAGTCACTCCTGTCATCGAGCAACCACTGTATTCGGGTTCAAGTGATTAAATGGATTGAGAAGGTCATGGTGAGCTATGCTCGCCACCGTCTTTCGGATCCACCGGCAAGCTAAATTTAACAACCTCGTTCTCAGTCAGAAAAGTTATCTTTCTCTCTCTCCCGGTGCCACCTTTTTAAGCACGAAGATAACCCTGGCTGTGCTGGCGTATGAGCGCATTAAAATATCACGAGGTTTCTTGTACATCCAGCCAAGGCGACTTGAAAGGAAAGCGATCTTTTCTTTCTTTGCAGTTTATACATTTATCTGATAAGCAAGTTGAAAATGTTAATTTGTACTTGTGTCTCATATTTATCTTCGGAGTGGGGGGGGGGGGGGGGGGGAGTGCGTGTTGGTATCAGGCCCGTAGCCAAGAATGTTTTTCGGGGAAGTCATGGAGAGGACACACGCTGAGGGCCTTCAAGAAAACTCCTATTTTTATTATTTGTCCGAGGTAAAATGCTCCAATCTGTGGGAATTTCTGGGAGGGGGGGGGGGAGCTACACATTTTTGGGAGGTTGTAGGTAAATTATATTGTTCGCACTATGCTCTGCCATGAAATACTGGTATAAGGCTGCGATCAACAACACGTATTCAAGGATCTCACTTCGGTGTGCTCGCATTTTTCCTTAACGCGATAGCGTTAAACAGCTCGTTTCGCAAAAACTCCGGTGTCGACGTCGTTGGTCGTTGTGAGCGAAAAACCATTATGTTATGCGTGCTCAAAAATACAGAAAGATGCTAATTAAAGACATTACAAAAAAATTTCGGGTCTGAGTGGGGGATCGAACCCGGGCAATCTCCTGATGCCGACCTCCTGCGACAGTGTAGCTATGACCGACTGGACTTGCTCTACGCCACCTCCTGACGCCGACAAAAGCTCTCGCAAGTGGTGCCCCATCCTCGGACTCCTGTGGCCGTGTTTCCATCTTTCCTATCTCTCCTATCCCCTCGATATGTCGTCGCTCTCTGGCTTACCACCTCACGTCTCTTTCTCTCTCTCTGCACCTTTATTCCTATCCTTTTAATCCGTCCTCACCCCCATCCCTTGTGAGCTACTGTTGAGGTGTCGCTCGCTGAAGCAGACAGTTACGGGGCTCGCTTTTCTCTTCCATTCTCTCTTAGAACCACTTTGTCACTCGCCGGATTCCGGGCCGACCGGTTGTGCCCTCGCGATCTCCGACGACAGTGCAGCTTTGGCCGACTGGGTTGGTCCTACGCCACCTCCTTACGCCGGTCCCCGACGACGACGACAATGTAGCTCTGGCCGACTGGATTAGCCCTACGCCATCTCCTGACGCCGACAAGAGCTCTCGTCGAGTGTTGCCCCGTCCTCGGACTCCTGCGACCGTGTTTCATCTTTCCTATCTTCTCTTTACTTCCGTCGTCGCTCGCTGTCCCTGCGCATCTCTCTCTCTATATATATTTATTTTTAATCCCATCTTTTTTATTCCTCGATACCCCCATCTCTTGTGAGCTAATGCTGAGGTGTCGCACCAGATGCAGACAGACGGGGCTCACTAATTCTCTCTTCTTTTCCCTTTTATACCCTCATAAGTTCGCAGTAATAATGCGTGGTACTAGAGTACCTCGATGCCCGAAGCGGGGTCGCGCGCGTCGAGGTACCCGACGTGGTGCAAGCGTACATTGTCTTTGGGCGTCAGCACATGCGCTTATCATAATCACTTCATTCTTTAGAGCCGGTCACCCACTACAAAAGGAACGCACGTTGCGCCTATTCCTTTACGGTCACGTAGTGGCTGCACGGCTAGTTCGAAAAGATTTCATGCACTAATGTGTTTGAAGTATAAAGACAGGATATCACCATCGCGTTCATCTCTAAAGGCGAAACTTAAAGGCGCCCCAATTTTTTTTTTCAGTATTGTATTTTCAGCCTACTAAACATTTTTGGTGTCGCGCGTTAGTATTTCTTTCTTTCTTTTTCTCTCTCTTTTTTTTTTCTTACTTTCTTTCTTTCTTTATAAGTGAAAAGGAGGAGGCGGCACCACTCTTGGTCCGTACTCCTTTGGGCATGCACCCGAGACAATAATCCAGAAAAAAAATCACCACTGAAATCACAAAGGGGTTCCTGATAAATGATGCAGCTCCGTAGAGGGGACTTACAATTGTGTATTTGCCCCAGTGCGATTCACGCCCGATAACGCGTCCGCACATGCTTCGCCACAAACTCCCTCTCTCGCATACATACATATACGGTAGTGCGGTACAGAGCCGTAAAAGCCGGCGCCGGTGGGGAGCTCAGTAAAAGCCGCCGATGCAACTCGCAGCCGATATGGTGGCTGATACCGGGCGGCAGTATTTCCGTGCTTATATACGTATGCGCGGTTCGACATAGCCGTGAGTGTAGAAGACAAACAAAATGGCGCGCCCTTCGCGCTTGAACAGTGCCCGTGGCCCCGCTCCTGCGCACATCGTCGTTTGCCCGTTGTTATCTCGGCTTTGTTTTGCGTCTTTTTACGCTTGCCTCAGCGTGGGCTGTAGCAGTGGCGAAGGCTGGCGTGTACTAGGCGAAGGCTGCATTGTGCGCGGTGACAGCGCCGACAGCTCTTAAGTGACTCATTAGCGCCCCGGCGAGGAAGTGCGATTTTGTTTACGATAAGCGTGATTGCGCGCGACATCATGGTGTATCACGTTATGCCGTCTCTGTGCCAGGACGACATCCTTTCTTTCTATAGTCCGGGGCCTGTAACTTATAAGGTCCATCTAAACGTTTCTTTTATATGTTACGATGGTGAGAGTGTCAGAAACGTAGTGACCTCTGAACGGTGTTTTCTTTACTCCCCTATTGAAGCGTCGAATTGCGCTGTGGCAGTAGGCCGTTGACAAATGAGTTGCCTCGTGTTTTCTGGCGGTTGGCTTCAGATGAAATTGCAAGTACCCGTGTGTGTGAGGTGCTCGAGTACACCTTTTTGCTGGTCGGGGTGAACCCAACGTGGGGTTGCCGATACGTGAGGGTTACGCCAGACCCCGGACTCTTCTGTATGGCGTGGAGCAGAACATGGTGCTTGCAAGTTGGGGAAAACGAAAACAAGAAGATTTGCTGGCACGTTGTACAGATATTGACAACTTAGAAGGTTAGAGTTCCGCAAACCACGATAATGGTGGATGAACCGTTAAGGAGCGACTTCCTGCACCGTGCAGCGTCGTTTTAAGCCCTGCTCGATCTTTATTGAATAACCAGTCACGCACACGAGACCGAAGGCTGGTGTATACGGCCAATGACAAATTGGAGCATCAACCAATAGCACCCGGTCAACGAATAGTCATTAATGGTGGAAGTGGTTAGAAGAATAAGAAGGCACCTAATTTCAGCAGCCCTCTAGGTAGCATGGCGCAGTGCCTAAAAGCACTCGCTGACGCAATGTTCCTCCGGTCAGTTTCACTCGGAAGAGTGGGAGTGGGGTCCATCACGGAGCACGTTGGTGGGTAAGTAATCTGCTGCCGTCTCTCGTAAAAGGCAGCGAAGGATTAAGCGACTTATTGCTTATGTCTCGACCTTCCAGGTCATTTGTCCGCGTAACCAGGAAGCGGAAACTCCCGACATACCTCCCATGTATTCGCTCTCGCATGCCGATACCCAGCGGCAGCGCCGCTTTTACCACTGGCGGCTGCCGGGCATTCAACCGGAATTAAAGCACAGACAAAACACTTTTTTTTTTCATGGCATCACTGCTGAGGTCATCAAATAGATGGGAAGGACGAAACACCG